>JAXBDA010003344.1:0-35236 GCA_036023075.1 Gaultheria prostrata | reverse complement strand
AGTAAGGGAAGCTATGTAAGGGATTTTTTGTTCGAGATTGAATTTCGACAATCCGAACCGTTAGATGCGTTTAGAATGTGTTTTTAAGGTCCAACGCGAGGATTCGTAAAAAAAAAAATACCCGGAAGGGCTTGATCCAAGCATTTTTCGATAAAAACGTTATATATAGCGTTTTTTGAAAAACTGATCGGATCAAGCCCTTCCGTGTATTTTTTTTTTACGAGTCCGCGCGGTGGGCCTTAAAAACACATTTTAAACACATCTAACGGTTCGGATCGTCTTGGATCGTCGAAATTCAATCTCGAATGAAAAATCCCTTACATAAGCTTATGTAAGGGAGCCCTTACTTGATCCTCCTCCTATATATATATAATCCAGACCCGTCCGGACCAATATAATCCGAACCCGTCCGGACCTCAATGTTCTTGACCAAATCAATATAATCCGGACCCGTCCGGACCTCAATGTTCTGGAAATAGCGTTTTTCATAAAAACTGCTCCGATCAACCCCTTCCGAGTGTTATTTTTTCACGAATCCTCGCGTTGGACCTTAAAGACACGTTTTAAACACATCTAACGGTTCGGATCGTCGAGATTTGGTCCGAAAAGTGACGAAAAAACGGTGGTCCGGATTTTATTCTAGTCCAGACTGGAAGTGAACTCTCTCTCTATATATATATATACACACACATATAGGGAGCATTTCTAATGAGGGCTCCCTCACTTTGCTACAGTGAGGGACTTTCATTTCCGGATCAAGTTTTAACGATCCGAACCGTTAGATGTGTTTAAAACATATTTTTAAGATCAAACGCGAGGATTCGTAAAAAAAAATACCCGGAAGGGCTTGATCCGATCAGTTTTTGATAGAAATGTTATATATAGCATTTTTAACAAAAACTGATCGGATCAAGCCTTTTCGGGTATTTTTTTTTTACAAATCCTTGCGGTTGACCTTAAAAATACATTTTAAAAATATTGAGCGGTTCAGATCGTCAAAATTTGGTCCGGAAAGTTGAAAAAGGGCTAGGTCCCTCATCGTAGCAAAATGAGGGAGCCCTCATTAGAAATGTATATATACACACACATGCCGGATCCCCTAAGGGATCCCGCACAAAGGGTGTTTAAAAAACTCGCGGCTCGTAGTTTCCGGGTTAAAACAAACTCATGGGTCAGGTTTAAATGAAACCGGGTCAAAGCCCTCCCTTCTTTCATTTTCACGCGTTCTGAGAGAGAGAGACACTCAACGACGGGGAAGAAGAAGACGAAGAACTCCTCTGGAATCAAAGGTCTCTCTCTCTCTCTGGTTTGATTTGTAAGATTAGGGTTCTATTTGTAAAAGTACGCGTTGTAAACTTAGGGTTACAAATTGAGATAGACCAAAAGAATTGACTCATTAAGCTCAAATTATTCTCGTTTAACTTGTTTCTAAAATATGGAAGGTAGTAGATGTGAATGTTTCGGGTAAAATGTTTTCCAAATCTCGCAAGTGAGCATGATGTTGCATTAAGCTGGGTCTTCTTCTTCGATTCCAGAGAAGTTCTTCGTCTTCTTCTTCGATTTCCTCTTCTCCGTCGTTGAGTCTCTCTGTCTCTCTCAAAATGCGTTAAAATGAAAGAAGGGAAAGAGCGGAGGGCTTTGACCCGGTTTCATTTAAACCCGAATCCTGACATGCGAGTTTGTTTTTACTCGGAAACTACGACCCGCGAGTTTTTTAAACATCCCTCTCATCCCATCCAGTGGCTCAAAACAGAATCTTGCATTTTGCCCTTTGTGCGGGGTATCTAAAAGCTTCATGCTTAAATACATATAACTATGTTTTCCACTGGTATAAAAGAAGTATTATTTAGTAATTTAATTTATTTTTGCTGTGTCACTTGTCGTCGTGTCTGTGTCTCTTTTTTAAGAAATTTGGTACATAGCTTTGCGCAATTCCAGCTAATAGATTGAGTGTTGGTTTTTTTAAAATGGTTTGAATGTCGTCATAATTGGGTCAAACGATTTAGAAGGCATTGGGTGTTCCTCTTTTTTAAGTATGGTATAACTTTTTTTCCAATAAGTAATTGTAGGATACGTATCGAGTCGGTATACATGAATATATCATAGGGTATGGTTGTATTGTAGCCTTGTAGGATTTCTATACAAAAAAGGGATTATAGGATACGTATCGAGTCGGTATACATGAATATATCATAGGGTATGGTTGTATTGTAGCCTTCTAGGATTTCTATACAAAAAGGGGATATTGGGTGGGATGCGTATAGTTTTTGGAAGGAGACGATACGAAGTGTAGGATACGTATCCCATCTCATAGCTTGTTAACAACTATGAACTGGTGGTGATAATCAAGAAGAGCATGGTAAGATTGAGTTGATAACTTGAATCTTATTTTCCAGTCTATGTTATACTTTATATATTACTTCGTATGATAGAGTTAGTCAACAATGATATTGAAGATCATTAGTAATTTGAATATCATGAAATGATGATGAAAGCAATCGGTGGTAATCACAGGCATCGTGTAATCCGTCAACTCAGATTTGAAAAAGAAAGATGCGAGTCAGCAACATAATAACCAAGAAAGATGGACAACGAGAAATCAGGATTTTTCATGAATTCATTATTTCATAAACTAAATGCGTATCAATGTAAATGTATGGTGGCTAAAAATTGGAAGATTGATCTGGAAAATTCACAATCTCACCTATGGTTGGTGATGGAAAAGTGATATAGCTTGAAAACTCAAACACAAATATATTGACTGCACTCTTTTACTTCCATCAAAATTCTCAAAATGCATTGAAGATTGAAGAATAAAAGTATAAGGAAAGGAGACATGCAAGAGTCCCTAACGTCCTTCAACCAAGGAGAGTGTAAGACGGGGAGAGAAACCGTAGAGGGACTAGGGACTTGAGTCCACAAGCTAAAGGGAAGAGCAGAGGGAAGGAGAGAGATACATGGCTGCACCCCTATCACAAAACCCACAGGTTCTACATGTGCATTTAGTATTGGAATTTAACTCATTGTAGGGTGGGCAGAACTGAACAAGTAATGAAGTCAATGGCTTGACAATAAGTTCAAGCCCATGACATGCGAACCCAACCTGCCCAATGGTGAAGGGACCGTAGGGCCAGGCCTGGTGGGAGCATGTCCAACCCAAGATGCGACTCAAACGCCACCAAGAATCTACAGTGTTGGTGCCCGGACACCGGGACACGTGTGTTCGGCCACGTGGACTCTGAGCGTCATGCATGACGTCATCTATCAGGGATCGTTAGGGTGATGTCACAGCGGTCGTGCCCAGCACGGACTTGTATGGGGAGCAAGTACAGACTCACTATAAGGACTAAACCCAAAGGGATGCAAGCCGTTTCTAGTCCAGAATATTGTACTTACCTTTCTCACTCCCTGACGCTTAGGCATCGGAGTGCCCTCCGGCTGATCCCAGCCGGGCTGCGCTAACCGGTTCCAAGTTTTGCAGACGGAACCAAGAAAGACGAAGGAAGAGTGAGTTCGGATCTGACCCAAGGAGGGATGAACGGATAACCAACCCACACCCCACACTAAGTTTAAAATCACGAGTTTTAGTTTTTTCTCCGCATTATCCTGGGTAATCCATGCTCTGTGTGGCTACACTGTGTTGGATTATCCTTTTTACTTGTGCTTATATCAAAGAAGAAATCGCAAGACTTCAGACAGTCTTATTCTTTATTTGAGGTGCTTCTTGTGCCGGAGAAACCAAAAGATGTTGTCGTAAAAATCCTAGTTCTATTCCTTTTGATGTAACACCAAAGAATTTGGGTTGACTTAAACATGGAAATGAAACTGAAGGACTGAGTGGAATCCCCCAGTACATATTCTTTGTTGTGGATTCTAACTATCATGGAAAATGCTGTCGTATGATCTTGAAAAGTGCATGAGAGATGGTGTGGAATATGAATATGATTTATTGTATCCTGGAAAATGATTTCTGTCTATTAAGGTGGGTAAATGAAACTACAGCATTTTACATTCCCTTTTTTATCAGCTTTAGTTTGTTTTCTGCTGTTTCAACCATGTCTTTTTTTTTTTTTTCTCACATTGTAGGAACTCAAGAAGCATGCATAGGAAAAGCATCTTATGAATCTAAAGACCGGCCTCAATTGATGCAGCGTGAAGGAATGAACCCTCTATACAGTGTGGATGACTCAAGTAAGTTTCTATAAATTTGCATTGATGGCTGTATCCTGCAATGATTTTTAGGATGATTTTGTTTTATTATTTGCCTTAGTAGTTGGCTATTTCAACTTCTTTTGTATAATTACTATTTTCACCTTTCCTTTCTAGGAATATCCTTGGATGTGAATGTCCTTCAAAATGCTGACGCTAGTGATGGACCAGATGAAAGTGCAATGCGATCTCCTGCAATTGCTTCCTGTGGTAAGAATGTGTCAGAAAAAGATAAAAACTGGCCTTTTGAAAAGAGCTCCCCGGTTTGGGGAACCCTTGAACATATGGAAATATTTCAAAAGATGCCACAACATCCACACTTTAGTCCTTTGGTTACATCTAAGGAGGATAATCGAGAAGGGTTAGCTATAGGACAGATGGTGATATTTTCCAGTGTGGTGGAGAAAATATCTAAGTTGCAATTTAGCGATCCTAGAAACATATTCGATAGCTGTTGGGAAACTCTTTCTGAATTGGAAACTCATGGCTTTGACGTTCGCCCAATAAGACGACGTCTAAGTGAGTTGCTATCGAAGAAAGA
Organism: Gaultheria prostrata; assembly: GCA_036023075.1. NCBI lineage: Eukaryota > Viridiplantae > Streptophyta > Magnoliopsida > Ericales > Ericaceae > Gaultheria > Gaultheria prostrata. Next base: position 30,486 of record JAXBDA010003344.1, on the reverse strand, counting down.
AAATCAGGGACAGCTTTTGGAGAAATCGAAAGGAGTTGAGATGAGGATCACAGAGCAGAGTGTTGAGAAAAGAAAAATTGGTGATGAGATTCGTGAGATCAATAAGAAGATGGAGGAGTTACAAGAAAAGCTTGCATTGGCTACGTCCATGGAGAAGATGACTGATTGTGAGATTGATACATTGAAATCGATAATGGATGTCATAGATCAAGATCTTCAGAATACCCGGCAAGATTTTGAAAGGTTAGCTGCAGCCCCATGGTAAGTGGGCAGGTTTTACCTTTTGGTCTCTTTTGCTTCGATGTTTTTTATTCTGGGATGTGTCGATTGGAATGATCATCATGCGTGAGCTAAATCTTCGCTATTTATTTTACTTTATGTACTACAGCACTCCTATGCTGCGTGCTTGTAATTGCACTATGTAAGGGTACAGTATGTTTGCACTTTTCTTGCCAACTGATTAAGCTCTTGGAACTTGGAAGTAGGCCTGTCAATTGATCAAAGATCCAAGTTTATTCAAATCAAATCCGGTAGTCTGAGAATTCGAATCCACTAATCTGGCGAGTGTCGGATCAATTTCGGATCTATCCAAATGGTACAATCCGATCTGGAAGAAACCCAATCCGAAAACAAATCATTTTCATGCTTTTGCTTGGCCCTAGCAGTGTGACGAAGACTTTGGCAGAAAGAAGTGCTCTCAATGTACCCAGTCCAGCTCCTCTCCAATTACGGTCCAGAATTTTGTTTTACAATCTCCCATCTATAATCGAGACCGTTCGTTTTGTTTAGCTTGTAGAGAACATCAAGTATACCAAAAATGAAATTTATTGGACCTCATTTGTTAATATGATTTTGGAGCACATTTATCTTTCAAAAATAAGATTGCAGTATTGGAATAAAACCTATTTCTACTATTCTTGCAATGTAAATGTGCTCTGAAATCATATCGAATGATAATTGATCAACATGATTTTTGGCCTGTTTGATGGTCGCCATTATTAAAATATGAACGGTCACGATTATTGAAGTGGGATCGGAAACTTTTTTCCAGGCTGGAATTGGAGAGGTGGTTCTCTCCAAATCCATTTGAAGGGATCGGAGAGGAGGTGGACTCCAATTTCCCTCTTAATAGTAGTAGTATTTTCCTGGGTAAGCAGCTCTCAGGTTTTTCCTCACTTACTGTGGGTAAGTGTTGTGGTTTTTTTTTGCTGAAATTGTCTTTTCGAATGTGGGATCTATTTAAGCCTAAGTTTTATGCGCGGTGTGTAATTTGATGGAGTACTATTTCGATTTAAGCCTAAATTGTCTTTTTTCAATGGGTTCTATTTAAGCCAAAATTGTTCTTTTCTTTTTCTTTTTCTTTTTTTTCACATAGAACAGTGTCTATAAAAAAATGAATATGCTGAAAATGTCTATTGGAGAAAAGAATTTAGAATTCCATGCTATGGAACTTCAGGTCACCAAATCCGGGGTTGCATCTTGTATTTGGAGGCATTGCAGACAGATATAAAGGCAAGACAAAAGTTGATTTGCAATATGACGTTTTCAGGCACTACAATTTTCTATCCGGCGAGTGTCGGATCAAGTTCGGATTAGAAACAATTGAAAATCCTACTGAAAACAGTATATGGAGAAAATCAAAGAAACCCACCTCCAAGCGTCTCCATGAAAGTGGATAAGAGTTGGGTTATTTTCCTTCATTATGGACATTGTTTTGGGTTGCTATGATGAAAGTGTAATATCTGCCTCCGGACTCGAGAGGTTTGTGGTGAACCCAGTGGCATTTTCCTCCCTGCGTGAAGGCTTATTGTAAACCACCCTATTATTTGTTGCTTGTCAATGATGCAATACAGTTAGGTAATCTGCATTTTGCCGTATAGATACTACTCCCTCCGTCCTTTTTTAAGTGTGTTACCTGAGAATTCCAACTATTTTTCTCTCACATCAACTTTTACATCTACTTTCCATTACTTACCATTATCAATATAATAATACCCACTAACTTTTTAAAAAGGAATCTGCTTTTAAGAGCAAAATAGAAAATGTACCCACTAACTTTTCAAAACACACATTTATTAAGGGACAGCCCAAAATGGAAATGTACACACACTATAAAATGGACGGAGGAAGTAGTTCTCATGCCTTTTGAATTAAACAAGAGAGTATTAGGCAAAAAGATTTTCCTAGTTTATCAAAATGCAAGACAGGTAGGTAATCTGCATTTTTGCACTACAGATACTACTCCAGTTCTCATGGAATTAAACAAGAGAGAATTTAGCAAAAAGATTTTCCTAGTTTATCAGAATTAAGAGAATCAATTGCTACAAAAACTGTGCAGGTTCCTACCAAGTACGTCTTATAATAAAAATAAGCAAAAACTATTCAAACTCCACAAATTTATATTTTCAAACAAAATGATGGAATTATTTCTCTCATAGTAAAGGTAAGAAAAGATGTAATTTTTTATGGAATTTTTTTTTTCGGAATACAAATCATATACCTTTGAATCTTATAATAAACACAGGAGCTACTATTTAAACCCGTAAATGGAATGCAATTCCAAAAGAAAAAGGGGTACTTATGAAACACCCAATTTTAGTCATAGGACTTTATGAAGCCAATAATGTCACGTCATCGATTTTCAACATAAAGAAATATCATTTCTTACATAAAAATAGCTACATAAATCCAAAAGAGGTTTCAAGTACATAATCATTAACAAGTCTCACCGGGTACCCATACCCCAAGTTAAGAGATAGTAAAAGTGTTAAAGAGTTATTACATTTCCCAATGTCAACAAAGTAAAACATAAGTTACAAGTTCATCTACTAAAAATAATGTTCACTAGATGATCAAGTAACTCCTTTCAATCATGCTTTTCAAAAGATGCATCACATGTCATGCACATCACCTCACGCTTCCTGCCGTGTACTTGAAAATGATAGGGTGAGCTCACTAATTCAGTAGAAAAACGTCTACAATCTCTAACTGTTTATGAATGAGTGTACATGTTGTGAGTACAATGACGCATATTGTAAGCAATGATCAAAAGGAAACAGTAATCTGCGACCAACTTGGGGAACCATGTGTCTCGTATCAATTATCAGAAGAAATCCCTTACGTTAAGTTCAAAGTTCAAATCAATATTCGTTCGTGTTCCTCTTTCATTTTAACGGACCACTACTTTCCACAATCACAAGGACTGAAACCTTTAGGACATACTATCCTCTACCGAGATTCACGACCTTGTTACACCTGTTAGGATTCACGGGCCCTGATATCCATGCCCAGGGACGGACCAAATGGTGGCCCTGTTATCCACAATCCATTCATGAACCAACTTCCCCTTTTCCAAAATCACCAAGTGTCTTCTTCAAAAGAAAGAATTTGTCACAATAAATTATCACGTGTCTAGCACAATAAATTATCACTTGTCAAGTTTATGGGGGTATTCATAAGTGTCAAGAAGTCATCATGATCCATCCAAACAACAATCTATAGCCGAAAGCATAGATAAACAAGACACAACAAAAAAATAGTTTAAGTGTTTAGTCATAAAACATTGAAGTCCTATCAATAGGGAAACAAGCAGTCCTATCCATAGGGGATTTGGTCCTATGAATAGAGAAACAAGCATTGTCACGCCCTCGATTGTCAATATATTGGATAAATCAACTTCAACAAGAAAAATATGAAAATATCATCTATATACTTCCCAAAAGGGGTCTCCTCACGATGAACAAGGCTCATAGCTCACAACCACATCTAAATCGGATACTCATTTCCCATGACAAATGTGAGTAAAAGTACTAATGTTACACATCTTCCGAAGTCTATCACTTTGGTACTACGGTTCCAAAAATATATTTTTGATTTTAAAACATGCTAAGAAGTACCTCATCCCTTTGTAGCACACTAGCACTAACGTAGCTAAAAGAAATGAAATACCAAAATGTTCCTCTATGGGAAACAGTACCGTGCGGTAGAGTTTTATGTCGCACGACACTGCTGTAGAGGTTCTAACAACTCTTACATTTTTCTTGCTCGGTTTTGTTTTGTTGAAGCGTTGATTTACTAAGCTCAAGGGAGGTATGAGGAGCCTCCTTGAACCTAGCTACACCCCTCAGAGTACCAAAGTGATAGACTTCGGTGGTGAAACGGAAGTTTTTACCTTCGGAACAAGACTTTGAAACAAATGCCTAGATTGAAACTTGGAGCTTGGCTCTTGCAGGTGACGAACAGGTTTATAGTACTGGAAAATGGGTTATTTGGCCAATGGGTATGGAGGAGGTGTGGTAGGGAGGTTTGATTTTGGGATTTTCGGAAGTCTTTCGGCTTGTTTTTAGGATTTTTGAAGTGGTATTGGACTGAATATGAAAGGGATGATTTTTGACAGAGCTTAGAGAGGTTTCTTTAATGGAGTTCGGCCTGGTTTCATCTCCCAAATGGCTATAAGCAAAGGGTCGATCCACTCCTCCAAGTAAACTTGGAGGTTACTCAAGGCCATTGTGGGCTACTTCATAGTCCTTGTCGTGCCTTAGTGACCAAAAATGTGCAGCAACAAGTTTGTGAAAGAAAGGAGTTGCTGGCTGCCTGAAAAAGCATGATTTGATTTGCGACAGTGCTGTGCGGCACAATTTTGGAACTAATCAGACTTTTGAGTAGGAAAAGTGTTGCTCGTGGCTAGGGTTTATCTTGTGCGGTATAGTTGACCTCGTTCATCGAAGAGGCATTGCTTCAAAAACGTCATTTGGGTGTTTCTTTGCGTCATCGGGGAATTAAAGATGTACGGGGATTCACACATTGGGGTGTCTACACTAACACAATATATTTAATGTCTGTTAGTTGTACTTAATTTGTATTATCTTGCATTTGAAACATATTTACCCTTAATAATTAATGAAACTAAATAATATATTGAATATGGCATTATGGATCAATAGTTAATAGTTACACATTAGCCAATTGTATCAATCACTCATTGATCGTTGTGAACCAAAACTACTGTTAAGTACTAATTCAGTAATAACATTGATAATATCAACCTAAATTAACCAATTTATTTTAGCCAATTGTATTAACTACTACATTTACCAATTGTATCAATCACTCATTGATCGCTATCAACCAACATTACTATTAACTACTACATTTAGTAATAACATTGATAATACAACTTATATCAACCGATTCATTTTAGTCAATTGTATTAATGCTCGCATATATCATTATTTATCATTGACTCTTAGTTGTTAGATTTGCAACTTCTATTATATGATCAATTTTAAAATAGATTGATCAATCACTTAAACTCTTAGTCGAATCACTCTGACTACAATCGATAATTACAATTAATCGTCAATCACGCACTACCCTAATGACGACTACAACTATTAATTGTTACAATATCACTTCAATCAATTGCAGAAATTAATTTAATTTCTTGTTTTGTATCTAAATCTGATTATCTAACTATATTAAATATTTTAGCATTTTTCATTCAACATTATTACAATAATTGTAGTGTGTGTTTAAATAAAATTAATCTAATTACTTGTTATGTATCTTAATCTGATTGAATAATCTAAATTGTATTAAATACTTTACCCTAATTCAGAGGAAGGTCCTACTAAATCATGTATAATATTTATTACTTATTGATTTAGCATTTTTCATTCAACATTATTATTAAATTATTGTAGTGTGTGTTTAAATAGAAATTATTTTTGCAAGTTAAAAAAAAATAACAAATGAATATCCTTTTCACTATTAATAATAAAATTTTCATTCAACATTATTATTACAATTATTGTAGTGTGTGTTTAAATAAAAATTATTTTTGTAAGTTATAAAAAAATAATAAATGAATATCCTTTTTCACATGGTCATCACAAATTTCATATTTATTTAAAGAAAAATGATTTAAAATTATTAGTATAATGTAATTTGGAGATTATTATTATATGATTAATATTTTTTATTTCAAAAAATTGTTCTAAGAAACATACCTACACAAATTAAAAAATTAACCAAAGCCTTTTTTCACCTCATTTTTTTAATGTTGCCCACTACAAAATAGCTTAGCTAAAGGACAAAATTCGGAGTGGATTAAGTAAAAAGTAATGTGGTGTTAAAAAACCCCAAAAGTAAGGATTTTCCCACTAAAATGACGGGTCTTATTTTGTGGTAAGTATTTCCTTATTTCGTGGCAAGTGAAGTATGATTTTTTTAGAGGAAAAACCGCCTCATTTTTTGGCAAAACCACCTACTTTTATTGATCCAATGGCTGAGCTTCGTTTATTTTAGATATAAATGGACCAAATTTAGTAGGGCAGCACCATAGAAAAGTTCCATAATCAGTAGTCTCAATTTCAAAAAGTTTGAATTGGAGATGCTCGAACACCAAGAAGTACATAAATACCACGTGCAACGCACACGAAACGAGTTGCACGTGGATAGATCACGAGTCATATATACCGAGAGAGTTTTTGCCAATTGGGCCAAGTTCCAATAAATTGCATTTTCTTAAAATCTGCGAGACATCTATATATCACCTTGCACGATTAAAAAACCTTTCCCTAGCAAAATCCGGATAATCTTAATATGCCTCTATTGCCCCGAGTACAAGCTCAAAGCAAAATATTCTGTGTGCACTAGTTCGAATTATTCTAAGTTCAAAGCAAAATGTCTCATGATTTACCCAAAAAGGAAAAAAATTCTAAGCCTCAGTGAGCAGATGTTAGAACTGTGAGGTGCTATTCCATTCCCATATAACACTGTACTTATGGGTCACATCTACGTTTTTTGGACATTTATCTCCCCTTCTGAAAAGAGCAATCTGGGAGGCAAAACCCGGTTCCTTGTCTGTGGCACCACCAACTCCGCTGAATTCAACACTGTAATTGTGCCTCGCAGCAAGGTCAGAAGCCCAACGGCCAAACTGCTCTCGAGTCCACTCAAACTTGTGGTCGTGGTTACGGAACTTACAAGATTGTGAATGGCTATTATCATCAGGATCCTCCTCTAGGATTTGGGGAGTAGACCGCTGGAGTATCACATTGTACTCATAGTTTGGTGTGGAGACGATTAGAATCCTCGGACAGAAGTTACTCAGCACAATGTCGCCGAATAAGTGTGCTTGGTCTTCCTCCATGTGCTCGATCACCTGTTAATTATCACAACAATGACCCATGTAGGACCAATGAAACAAGAAATCATGCATAACATTGAGTTACCACAAAATTCATCAAAAAGGTAAAGGTAAGTGTAAAAGAAAGGAATGCATGATCTTCAATGGAAAGTCTACTGATGGTATCCAGTCTGTTACTTCGAAGGGTGAAGCTAATAACCAGCTCAACAGACGTCCATAAAAAATGCGATTTCTCTACTAGCATTCTGATTGGAATTGGTAGGTTTTAATACACAGCCCAAAGTTCCTAAAAAAAATTTACACAGCCCAAAGGGCACTGAAGACAGTCTTCTAAATGATGTCTCACAAGCCTACTCCAAGTAACTAGCAGTAAGCGTCAGTGCCAAGAGCAATAAAGGACAATTTGCATGACTGCAAAGAAATGCAACAACAAATTACACATGGGTACCCCCAAGAAGCACGGGCACTTTAACACTGGACACTTTCCTGACCTACGCTGGCAATTTGGCAACACTTTTTTGGAACCCGCTGGATACGATCTACATTTTTTGGAACACAACTAGGTGCATGCATTTTCAAACATTTATGAAATGAATGCATCACGTGGATTACAAAATTTATGATGCCACCCTCTTTGGCAATATACTCCAGTCATCTTTCGGAGAATTCCATATCCAGTCTCTTGCACAATTGATCAACTGAAGTCTGAAAGGACTTGATGAATTCATCAAGATCTTTTGTTCACATAGGGTACTAACTGACTCAAGAAAATGATATTCTATAATTGTAACCTATGTAGCACGGACACGGGCACGGACGGGGGACATGGGATTTCTAAAAAAGGAACACAGACACAGCAAAAATAAATAATATTCATTATATACCAATGGAAAATATAGTTATATGTATAAGCATGAAGCTTCAATATATATAAACAAGCATCATACATAATACATAACATTGCACTTTCAACCCAAAATACATGCCCCCCAAAAAAATTAAAAAATTGCATATTTAACCGCTGCCGTGTCCCCAAACATGTCGTCCCCGTGTTGGACACTAGGATACGTCGACCTCTAGGAATGTTGGTGCTTCATAGATTGTCACCTATGTAGCATCGACACAAGGACGTAACACGACACGAACAAGACACTGATACTTTGACACGTATATTTCAAATAATAGGAGCACACGACACGTTGGGGGACACGTTTCCAAAAGTATTTTATGTATAGTGTTATATGAATACAAAAAATAAAAATGAGGTAGTGTAATAGTAAATATGTAATACTATATATACCTTCAATCATGTTTATCATTACATCAGTGACAATAGTAACCAAAAAACATTTCATCATTCATGGTCTTTATAATTAATAAAATATCAACCCGTAAGGTCAGTAACACAAAAAATAAGAGTTCCTTAAGTTTTAATTAGAGTCTACGGGTGGCCATCCCACGTCAGGAAAATATCGAAAGTTAACTCCATATATAAGGAGACGTAAGCAACTACTATGTAACTCGAGGTTAACATCTTGAGTCATTTGTTTAGGCTAAGGGTTAGCAGGTCTGCTCGTGCAGGTCTTTACAAGTGGTATCAGAGCTTACACCAACCAGAAGTGTAAGGCGGGTCCCGCAAGGAGACTTGTTTGGGTGGGCCTGACAAGAGAGGAGCTTAAGGTGTTTGTCGTGTTTGGCAGGTCCCACGTGAGACGAACTTGAGGTGCTTAATGTGCTTAAGAGGGTACTGTTCTCACATCGCTCGGTGGGTGAAAGTTGTTGGCCAATTGGGCGCAACGGGGATATTGCGATCTTAAGTGGGGGATATTGTGGCAACCCAATCCATCCCACATCGGAAAAATATCGGAAGTGAATTTGATATATAAGGAAATGCAAGCAGCAACTATATAACTCAAGGTTAACCTTTTGAGCCATGTGTTTAGGCTAAGGGTAGGGGTGGGCGTCGGGTCGTGTTCGTGTCGTGTAGAATCAGGTTCGTGTCGAAATGACCTGCTTTACTAATCGTGTCGAAAAACTGAACCCTAACCCGACCTGCTAATATTCGTGTCGTGTTCGGGTTGACGCGATTAACTTGTAAACAACCTATTTAGACAAATTTGACCCAAACCCAACACGAATTGACAAGATTAATTCGTGTCATTCTCGGGTTATGCGAGCTAATTCTCGAGTTATGCGGGTTAATTCGTGTCATTCTCGGGTTACTGTGTCGACACGAATAGACGAACAAGTTAATTCGTGTCATTCTCGAGTTATGCGGGTTGAAACCGAACCTGACCTATTTACTAATCGTGTTCTCGGGTCGTGTGTCATATACGTGTTTCGTGTCAGAAATACTCAACACTAACCCGCTAACTTCGTGTCGTGTTATCGTGTCGTGTCATAAATTCCCACCCCTAGCTAAGGGTGAGAGGTCAGTTGGCATGGGTCGTTACACTATGACTCTACTATGTTGGTTAACACCCTCGACTTGTTTTGCTAGTGTCCCGAGAGTGTCTAGAATATTTTTTAGAGTGACTCTAGAGTATCCAAACAAAAAAAGTTGAGAAAAAAATCGACATTTAAGATTTGAGATTGGGACACGTGTACGAAGTGTCGGTGTCTGAAACTGGTTCGGGACCTCCGACGAAGTGTCCATGCTAACTATTATTCACCAGTTATTTATTTTTCATAGGTAACATACACGCAAATATACCATTTACAGGACTCCATCACAAAGGTTAGGAGCATAGTTGTCAAAACATGAATCAAATCCAGAATCAAAAGTGTCCCGTTTCAAATCGTGAACCACTCTCGATTTGATTTCTAGATTATGTAGAAATATAATTTATGCCTGTGAATGGCAAAAGTATATCGTAAAAGTAAATTATTCCGGGCATGAATCCATAAGAAAATTGTCTTAAGTGACGAATTCAAGATCACGTGATCCAATAGGGAAGACTACTAAATGAATACTCCCTCCGTCTCATAAAGAATGTCCAAAATCGATATCTACACCTTCCAAAAAATTCTCTGTATTTTGTAATGTATATTACTTTTTATAATTTACAATATTTTACTCCTTTCATAGAAATGATTCAACTAACCATTTTAAGGTCCTTAGGATTGTTCTATACAATCTTACGCGTGAGTTTATGGAACAAAAAATCTAAGGTACATCATACAAGAATCGATACACAATGTTATTCCCATTACAAGACTCCGAACAACATAAATTTCAGTAGAAACTTTTGTATTTTGCACCAAAACTGAAGTCTATCTATACCTATTTAAAAAAGAAAATTCCCAACCAACATAATGAAAAATAACTAACAATATTAAAAATATTTTGTTTTAATTCTTTTATCTTCATCATATGGATGAATAATAAAACATTTGTTAATCCTATTACTCTCCTCAAAAGGCTTTCAATACTCAAATTGCCACACTTTCAGTTCTCTCACTAGATGAGCAGATAATTCCTTTTGCAAGTGATACATGCTATTATGCTACTAAAGTACATCTTTTGGTGTATCAAACCGAACAGTATGGTACATATCTGAATCGTAAAATCTTCGTTCTACAGCAATTCACCTACAGATACGAATGCACAGCTTGGTGTATCGAATCTGATCATAAGAAACATATAATGAAGGGTATGGTTCTTGATATCTAAGGTTATGAGATTACAGAAAACAGGAAATCCAATTTCGTTAAAACTGAAATGTTAATGTGTAAAACTAAAGAGTTACTTCATAGCATGCAATTAAAAGCAAGGAAAGGTTTTAACAGTACCCTTCAACGTATTTATTAAAACCAGCTCCAAATCTAAGCAGTATTCTTGAATCAGAAAGAGAACCAAGTACCTCTAAGCAAGTGCCAATGTCAAAGCCATATAACCTAGAGTCAAAAATGGTGATGGAACCATCATACAGCTGCACAGATTTGATGACAGTACTTGAGGCAGTAACAACGGAACTTGTACTTAGTTTTGAATGGAGTATCTGCACAATCCATAACGAACAATAGCTGTAATAAGATGTGAAGCACAACAAGTTAACCATTCTGCCAAAGAATTACTAGTTTAAATCAGCCATACACATGCCATTTTATAAAAAAAATGAAAAGAAAGTTGCACCATGACTCCCCCTGCACTTTACAGGAAACAAATAACTTAGGGTCAATCCAAACCAAGAAGATTCCTATGTGCGCAAATGAACACGACTTTATCATCATAGGCTCATAGCTACTGAGGCAAAACCATCCCTAAAAGAGTATGTGGAACAAATAAATGGAAACCAAACAATTAGTAATGTGCCCCACACCATGTCTCAAGCAGATATGGAGACTGCCAGGGCTGCACCAAAGTGATGAATGAGATATTGGGCACCAATTAATTTGTGATTATGATGTGTCATGTTCTTTATAATTTCCTTCAGTTCCTATTGATAGAAATCTGAACAAGAAGAAGAAGAAACTAGATCTAAACTCAGATTAACAAAAAAAAAAAAAAAAGAACCTTTGCAGCACGTGCAAGACTCTTTTGGGAAAGATCAACGCCAACAATTTTCTCCAGAGATGTAGGGCATTCTAGCAAGGATTCCAGTAAACTTCCAGCGCCACATCCAAAATCAACCTGCAACAAAATCAGAAATCAAACTTAAACCTTAAGATCAGTTTTGAAGTCGGAACAAATCAACAAATGCTAAGACACAAACCAAAGAAGAAGCACAAGATTCTTTAATATGTTGGACTGCATAATCTACACGTTGCTTTGATAAAGGGGGACTGAATAGAGCCTGCTCCATTCTGTCCTCCAAGGGTTCCGTCACCCGCAACAGAGTTATGGTGCACTCTAAGCTGCAGCCTCCTGCCATGTAAACATGGAAAAAGTAACTTGAATACGGTAAAGTGAAATGCATGTCCATCCCGTCAAGAATCAGGTATTCAAATAAACCTCCAGTCCTCCACATTCATCCACATAATTTTCTTTATCAAGTGATTCACACTTCCATTATCCTAGTAGCATATGTCAGACTCTTATATATGTATAAGCTATAAAGTACCGGAATCATATGCTCAACCCTCAGTTAGGGTTACCAGTTATGGGATCCGTGTCCAACATGTTTTGTTGGATATTCACCTGACAATCATAATTTTGTAATACGAATTTACCATGAATTATGGATAGAACCCATATATTATGCATGGAGAGGCAAAAGGTGCATTATGGACACTGGGAAAAATAGAAGTAAAAAGAAATGTATCAACAATTAGTCCCTGTGTCCTTAAACTGAAAATTAGATGGATCCGACAATTAGACATATCTACTCCTGACACCTATACTGGGATCATGTAGCATAGCATGTAATTGGACAAGAGGACATTACACACTAATCACTTGGTGGATAATGTTGATATTGCCAACTTTTGCACAAAGGGCGACAAATTTAACTTACTGCTCAACAAGGAATTCTCTGTGACAAAACATATGGGAGAGAGAATTGATATGTATTTCTGAATAATAATAAAAGGTCACAATACTCGAGCTTAAATAGAGAAAACTAGAAACCTATACCTAAAGAGAAGATTACAAAGAGATACGATTACGCCTAATCGCCCCACTGGGGTTCCCTCAGTCTCTCAAGAACACTTGGGTGTTTCTTTTTCTCTCTACCACTCATACATTTCAACACACACAAGTACATATATATAGACATAGAAAATGGGTGTGAAAACTGGCAGCTGTCACCAATTCCAAATTGAACTCTTCCTCCAACAGTGGCTGCCAAAGTCTTCACTAGCAATCACACCCCCCAAAGAGAGATGTTTACGCTATTATCACAAAATGCTTCTATGCCTAAAATAGAAGATATGACGAGATCATGATACATATATATATTCACACACCCCAAAGAGTTCCCAAAGAGATATCATTATGATATTATCATGAAACGATTCTATGCCTAAGATAGAAGATACGACGAGATCACGATACATATACATTCACATTCTCAGCATTTTCTTGGTGTAGTTAGCTGCCTAATGTGATGAAACTTGATGAAGTCAACATATTAGGCGATAACTCACCTGGAGTTAATACTGGAAGAATTAAAGAAGAATCACGAGCCGAAGCTAGAATCAAATCTTGAGGGGATTTCATATAGAACCTTGCAGACTGACCAACTGACATTTGTGTCACGACTGATTCAAGGCAGGAAATCACAGAACCAGACCCTATCTCAAACTCGAAATCTTCAGTGCTTTCAACAAGTTCTTTCTCGTATTCTCCTCCAGTAACTAAACATATTGAATAGACTACACATACCAACGACCCATTAGATGGAGAGACTCCAGAATCTGGACCTTTGCTGTCTATGGAGCCCACTGTATCTCCCAGCTGATTTACACAAGCTGGATCTAACACTCCATCTTCCGCTTGAACCCCAATGCTCTGCCAATGAGTGTACACGGATACGGCCAGAGAAAACTCTTTAATGAAGAGTTGGGAATCAAATTGGATGTCAAGAATGTTTCCACAAGAGGTCAGCTCCTCTAAATCCATATCCAGCTTCTTAAAATATTTGTTCAACCATGAGAGAACTCTCAAAGAAGCATTCTGAAAGGCATCATTCCGCTTCTTAAAGGATTGTTTTGGTGAACACTCAATAATCAAATCTTGACACCTGGAAAATATTTTTACTTCACAAGTAAAAGTCTCTCTGGATCCAACGGGTACACTACCACTGATATCATTTGCACCTTCGTTTATTACTTGATTGCCTGACTCAGAAACCTTCAACTTCTTCTGCGATCCAGGAAACTCTGTCAATGATTCCAGGGGATTACTTACGATAGAGAAGACAGGTTCAGATAAACGGTGCTGACGGCAGAATGTACAGAGGAGATCTTTTGGGAATGAACCCGAGCTCCAATTGGTTCGCGAAGTGAAGGCTCCAGGTAACTCTGCTGCAAGTACCGCATCTCTGGACAACTTGTAAAGCCCACAAGGTGTTTTATTTACAAGTAGCCTGCAAAACATGAAGTGTAACCTTAAACAATGCAAATCTGAAGATATTTAGTGGTTCACAAGGCTCATAATGGTGAGAGCATCATATGAGAGGAGAGATTACAACCTTTCATCATCCAAGACACTGAATGTATTTTCAAACTGGATAATACAGCAGGCAAATTCACACTACCAGCATGTTACATATGACAATGGCACATGCCGGTGGTGACCAGCATAAAGGGATGACGCTACAGCACAAATTTCGGTAAAAGTCAACCTTCTTGAAGCATCAGTATCAGAAATCTTATTAGCACTGGTCACTAGCTTTATTTTTCTGCCTTTTTAACTGATAAAAACAGTTTTTGCCACTTTTTCCCTCAAAGTTACAGGGGTATCGGATAGCATAAAATGCACTAAAATTATGAGAGAATTAATGCAATACTGTAAAACTGTGGTTATATTTTCTTATGAAAAGAATTGAAATGATTAACTTGTTACTTCTTTTTTTTTTCCGACCGGCAAAGGATAATTTCATCATTATAAATATAAAAAATTAAATAGAGAACACTAGGAAATGAAACATTGAGAGAGTTTCGAAGAGTATTAGCATTGAAGTGATTAACTTGTAAATGACAGCTGTTATTCAGCTAAGCTTTAAATACAAGAAAAATAAACAGCATGAAATAAGGCTGCTCTAACCTCGAACTAATTCTCATGTAATCGATAATAAAGACATGACAAACTCACCCACTCTCATTGCTTGGCCTTCGATTCCCAAGTTCAAGTTTTTTTGGTTGCCAATCAACTTCAAAGAATCATTAAAGCACATGCTTTGGCAAAATAACTTACCCGAAGTATGTACTATTTGGTGGTGAAGAAAAATGATAACATAATACCCTTTATAAGCCTAGTAGCCTACAACCCAATAGTTTATATATTGACAATAATAGAGACTAGAGAGGCAACGAAATGAAATTTTCAGGAGAGGATTGTACAAATATGGCACGAGTATGCAAATAATAAACTTTCAGATAGCTTCAAATGAGCAATTACAAATGTAGCTGAAACATGTGATTCAAGCCTACTTTTAAGTATAAAAGGTGCCAACAACTCTTAGAGCACAAGCAGTTGAAGAGTGCATACGGCAAATGCATTAGGAAAAAGTCAAAACGAGACCTGTAATATGTGCGCAAGGACACATCTTCATAGAAGAGGTCACTAGACTTCCATTTGTACCCAATAGATGCCAAAATTGCATCACCATATATAAGCTGGCCAGATAAATAACTTCCTCTTTTATTTAAGAATCCTTTGGCATAAACAGATTCTGTTGAGTGTAGAAGTCCTGATGACAGATCCCCCAGACATGACTTGGGCGCACAAAAGTACAATCTCATCTCTGACGAAGCTTTGCCAACAGTCCTGCAAAAGAAATGTGCAGTTTCTTCAAGTAAATAGATGTTCATAGAGGACACATCATTCCACTAAGGCAAGGGGCTTAGGTATGGAAATTCAAGTTAGCCTTTCAAGCCCCAAGCTCTCATGACCCATAGAAAATGTTTGTGCCAAACCAAAATGAGGTAGAGCAAGTATACAAAAAACAGATGAACTAGAATTTTGTTCGATTGTCAACAAATTAAAGAGTTTCTGGCTTTCTGCCTATGCTGCCTCCATTAGGCAACCATTTTTCCAAGAATAGCCCTGTTAAATCTGACCTACCCTTGTTTATCGTCCTCACAAGGCAGACTCTCACTACTCTTTGTACTCATCTCCCTCTCCTCGTCTAGTCTAGTTATTACTAGTAGTATTTTATGCACAGTTATTTACCCGAGTTTTTACGAGTATAAAGGATATTCCGGTGTTGTCCTGAACATTTATAGCATGGCATGATGCGTATATTCATCAGATATACGTGGATGTATGTGTTACACACACTGACAGATACATATATATATATATCAAAAAGGAATTATTTAGTTAGGGTATACATCCGGGCACCAGTCCCATGCCCAACCTGTTCACATCCTTCGGGAGTGAAAATTTGTTCACCCTCACTTAATGAAGGTGAACAAAACCCTCACTCTAATTGGTTGAAATAGTGTGGGATCCACCACAAATGGTGTTGATCCAACCACAAAGTGATGTCATGCTTACCAAAAAGTGTACTGATTCTGTGGACCCCATACCATTTCAACAAATCAGAGTGAGGGTTTTGTTCACCCTCATTAGGTGAGGGTAAACAAATTTGCACTCATCCTTCGGTATTCCAAACCAGATTCTCCATGCAAGAGGCTAGGTTCCAGATATAGGTTCACAGTTCCAGACATGGTTTCGTTCCATGCTAGGTTCCAGATATAGGTTCACAGTTCCAGACATGGTTTTGTTCCATGCTTGCTAATCTTTAATGAGAAAGATGTGAGTTCCTGGATTGTTTTATAGATTGTTGAATACCAATATGGCAATATGTGACCATGTACATGGTATGGATGACAAGCATGCATTAAATCCAAGAACAGACATCATAAACTATGGTCTTGACACACATGTAAGAATAGTAACTCTAAAATGACTGTTAAGTTGCTAATGAACAACAGCTATGTAAACACACGTTGGTCCAGTGACTCCAGTTGTATTCTCAGGTAAAACATGTAATTGATCAGCTTCAAGAGCAGAACATAAGTGGAACAGTCCTCTGGATCAGCTTCAAGTCAATATGGCAGTTACAAAGGTGAAATCCCACCAAATGGCACCTTAATGGATCCAATAAAACTGGGGAAAAAATCACAAGGGAGTGTATTTAGAAAACGTGGAAATTCTCTTGAACAATAGGCCGATTCCAACTACACCCCTTTATTTCTCTTGACAACCCACACCTCTCTAAGGGGTCACTGTCACGATAAGGGGGAGGGTGGAGAGAAATAAGGTGGTGTATCCAGAGTAACCCATAAGCTATGTAGCCCGGACACTTCGTCAGAGGTCAGGTACCGGTGTCGGACACTTACCGGACACCCACACTCTCTAGACAGGTGTCCGACACTCAAATCAAAAGTGTCCTATTTTTTCTCAATGGTTTAGGGTTGGAGACTCCAGGGATACTTTAAAAAATGATCCATATACTCTTGGGGCTAGGGATGGCAACGGGGCGGGTTTTGATGATCCCAGCCCCAACCCTAAAATTTCTGAACGACTCCTAACCCGACCAGGTAATTTATGGGTACCCCCGTTCGCGCCCCTATTGGGTATCGGGTTTACCCGCCCCGCCCCAATTTTTTTCACATATTAAGAAAGTATATTTTAGACTCCAATATTAGTGAGCACAAATGATAAAAGTTCAAAAAAAAACTATTACAACTTAACCAAAATCTACTATTTAATGTTGTATTTTAGTTGTATAAATAAAATTATAAGAATCCAAATAAGATTGGATGCATATAAGAGAGAAAATATAATTTCGTATATACGTATAAGAGTATATAAATATAATTAGAATGGCGATCTAATGAGGGATCCCTCAACTCCCTAAGTTGCGGACCTCCACTTTTCGGACCAAATTTCGACGATCCAAACCGTTAGATGTGTTTAAAAGGTATTTTTAAGGTCCAAATAGCATTTTTCACAAAAACTGCTCCGATCAACCCCTTCCGAGTGTTTTTTTTCAACGAATCCTCGCGTTGGACCTTTAAAACACCTTTTAAACACATCTGACGGTTCGGATCGTCAAAATTTGGTCCAAAAAGTGTCCAAAACGTGGAGGTCCGCAATTAAGGCTCGTTGAGGGATCCCTCATTAGATCATGACTCAATATAATTATATATATGTATATCGGGGCAGGGTGACCATACCCCTACCCTAACCCTGACGGGTTTTCTAAAATCACCCCCTGCCCCTGCCCCTGCCCCTGCCCGTGCCCGTTACCCAAAAAAATAGAAAAAAAACCCTACCCTATCGGGGAGGGGTAGGGCAAGTTCGGGGCGGGGTGGGTTGAATTGCCATCCCTACTTGGGGCACTCGTACAACAAGCCGGGGTGTTAAATAGTAGACTCTAATTCAAAGTTTAGGCAAGTTGAACTTTTTTATATGACGAGGTGGTTGATTGATTCTAAAGAAACGCTTTTTGTTCGAAAACTTACCTGAATGATAAATATGATTAAGGTTATATATGGTGTAACATCTTTACAAGCCATATATTCTATTTTTTATTCACTTTAATAGTGTACATTAATGTTTTATAAAAAGCGTCTCCCACAGTGTCTTGTCCTCCAATTTTCAACAATTTAAGTGTCAGAGCGCCGGTGTCGTGTCCGTGTAGGTGCTAGCTACATAGCCCATAAGAATATACTCCACGTGTCCTTATTTGTTGGTCGATTCCTACTTATTAAGAGAACATCACATTGCACTTGTCATGATTTGATTTTCGTTTTTTGGAACATCGTCATTGTCTTTTCTATTGCTAGTAATTAACTTCAAAAAGGGAAGGGTAAAAGAGTAAACTCATCAAATTTTTCCCAGTATTTTTGCCCAGGGACAATTTTTTTGACAGTAAAAATTGTCAAAAGGGACCAAGTGACTAACAAATGGGGAGTAGAAGAAAAAGAAAATGCGCATTAACCATAGTCAATTTATGTTCTCATTACCTGGAAACCAAAACCAAAGAAGCATCACTTAAACCAAGTTTTTGAGCAATAACATCCGGGTAATAATCGTTTAGGGCAACCTTGAGCATCAAGGGTATAGCAGTCTTTTCAACTGAGCATGGAATAAGGATTGCTGAAATCCAAATACTTCCAGCCAAGCTCGATTGCCGGTTGACTAGAGTCTGCATAATCTCAGGAGGGTATGGATTTATTCTCCGCAATGAAAGCTGATCTTCATGAGTAGACACTGAACCAGATAATCGTTGAGCAGCCTCCAGCACAAGTGGCATAATCAATAGCGGATCCGACTCAACCTTGGGATTTATGGTTTTACACAAACTACTGAGCTTTGCATCATAGACAGCAAGGACGGATATTGGAACTAGACAACTGAGGTGGCCCACCCTCTGCAAAGCTGCTCTAAAGTGACAGCTCAGGGGATGATGAGATGAAACGAACTTCACCAACGAAACATTAGCAAAAAATAGTCAATCTAAACTTCCAACATCCAAATAAACTGATTTTAAGTACAAGTGGCAAACATATCCCAAGATCAATGAGAAAATTACACTAACTGATCTTCACAATTTTTCCAACAGAACTTTCCTCGCTCCATATAGTACAACCAGGAAAAAAAATGCTATTAAATGACTATGCATCAATCAGAATAGTCTTACGTAGACCAAAATAATTGGGCATTTAATAACCAAAATGATTAGAGATTCTTTGTAATTTAACAAAAATAACACTAAAAAAAATCAAAAAACTTTATGGGAATCCACTATTTCATCAACAATGGCAAATGAACCCTCTCATAAAAAAGGCCGAGTTGGCGGTTGGATTTGTCAAGCTTTTCACAAGAGATAGCAATTACCCATTATGGACTCTGGGAAACATGGGAGGATGGAAATAATAGTCCTAATACATACATACAAGTATGCCTCTGTTGCAGTATCCCTCACTTCAGTCAACGCGCCAAAATTGGCGTAATTCATGTGTTATACATACAAACAAGTACCAAAATAGGACCTTTCAGAAATTTTGTCCCTAAATATTGAAACTATCTTCATCCATACTGGCTTTGAAAACGTTACACAGCATTAATCTTACCTCCATGGAAATCCATATCTCATTTCCTTCCTGTTTTGCAAGATTCGTATCTTTAAACATGAAAGAGAGAGTGCTCAGTGTTGGGACTTGGGAGGATGTTTGGCAGGGTGCTTCTTCCTTTTGTACTTTGATTGCTCCATTTGTGCCAGTACATCTATCTTAGTAATGTTTCCATTGCTTCAACGAAATTTTTTCATGTGGCTCCAATCTCATGGAAGTCCAATTTTTTCAGCAAATTTCAATTGCAGGGGATCAATTGAAATGGCTCCATTGTTGGCTCTCCTTGATTTTTCATCGAATCCGAATGTTAGGACAAGGTGTCATGTTTTTGCTTCATTCGACAAAAACATCTCAAGCAATTCCTTTCCCCAAGATCACAGTTACAAAAGAATTTTTAAAGCAGTGTTGCCTCTCGGAATAAAGACTCTTAAACGGTCTTTAGCTCATAATAGTCCCATGGCCAACGAATTTTTTCAAAAAATGAGACCTTTGAAACCTTTGCCCCAAATGACGTATCATGTGAAAGAGGATGAGGCATCTTTGAACCACTTCTTGCATCCACCTTAGCCTTCCATTTATGGAACTAGTTCTTGCTAATGGTGGGTTCTCGTTGGGCGGAACCGAATTCCTGTTCCCATATGCTTTTAACCAAACTTTAGAGGTTCCGGAAGTAAGAGGAAAACGAAAGCTTTGTGGTCTTGCATTAGTCTTTCAATCTTTTGAGTCACTAGGGGATAAGTAAGTTGCTTGTCTTCTTTTTGGGCATCAGTTTCTTCACCATCTAAGGCAATCCAGTTGTTTTCAATTTCTAGGCATGGAAAGCAGCATGTGATTTGTAGTGCAAGGTTTAGTTTTGTATGACTTCTTTCCTTTGTTTCTATTTTTTTTTGGCGGCAAACGCCATATTACATGTCTTTCATAATATTTTGTTTGTTTCCAATCAACAGAAATAATGCAAGTTTTCTCTCCAAATTCTTCCTATTTAACCTAAATACATTTTACCACAACTTTAGAGGGTTGAAAGGGCAAGCAACACAAAACAAGATCTTCTACTGGAAATAAGCTGCAACAATAGAAAAATAGATATAAAAGCAGGAACACAAACAGTTAAGATGTCACAGTGTTCATCTAAATAAGCTGAAAAAACAATCCATGTATTTCCAGGCACTAATGGAAATAAGGAAAGTTTTCCATTGTGAAAAGGAAATCTAGTTTGTGTAGTACTCTATACGCAACTTACCTCATTTGAAAATAAATATGAGAGACGACCAACCAATGCATCCCACGGATCCTGTGCTGCGGGATCAGTAGCAAGATTGATGCCTAACTGCAAGAAAGAAAAAAGAAAGGAATGACAGCTTAGGAAAATTCACTTCTGATAAGTCAACTGACAACCCATGGCTTTGAGAGGGGAAAAAGACAAATCATATGATCCGGAAGATCATGCCTAATGGAGAGCGTATAACATGAAGCGCGACAAATAAACATGGCGGAGTGTTAAGATTTTTCATTCCATCTGCGAACTATACACAAAATATTTCTTGAGCACATTATCCAGTACCTTTAGAACCTCAGTTCCGATATACTCTGAAGTGTGAAATAGTAGAATATATACATGTATATACTTATACATATACTTATCATATGTACCTAGAAATTAACCAATTTCAGTGACTTCATTTATGCTGAGTCCAATTGCCGACACAGCCAGTGTTAGTCCTACTTCATGGTTAGGTAAATATGGTGACTCGAACTTGCGTCTCCAGTGGGGGATGTGGCTAAAGGTTTTGGGTCCCCCAAACAACAAGTCTTTCCACAATTGTTGCGCACTTGCCAATAAGAGATGATATTAAGGAGACTTTCAACAGTGGTGTGGCCAATCCTTTTTTAGTCAAATAGATAATCCGAGAACTTATCAATACTGTTTAAGGGAAGGAACAAAAGTACCAACACCAATGTAACCATCACAATCTATGCCTGTGTTCTTCACTTGCAAATTTTCAGAGAGAGCAGAGCAGAGCAGAATACGAAGGGAGAAACAAAATGCAAACGGGGGACAAATGCCAAGAGAGAGACTTGAACCCAAGACCTCTTGTAACCAGAGCTCTAATAACATGTTAAGTTATCAACTCTCCCAAAAGCTTAAGCTGTTAGGAAATGGGCCCAACAATTTATATCAAGCTATCTAACATCTCAATGGTTGAGGCCTTAGTCGATGGGATGAGGTTCTTCATCACTAGAAATAGATGACACTATGCCTTTCCATTGCTGATCCGATGGCGTTTCCAGTCTTCATTGGTAAAGGATAGAAAGTAGGTAAGGAGGTCCCTCTGCATAGATTGCCATGCCTTTCTTTCCCAGAGCATCAGTAATGCACAAAGTGAAACTCACCAATGATAAGTGATAATCACCAAAAGATGAGAAACCAAAAACAAAAAAAAGTTGAGCTGATAAATCATCTAAATACAAACAATTTCCTACGCAACCTTAGCACATTTCATTGGTGAAAGCCCGCAAAACAAGTAAAGCAACATGCAGAATAGTTCACCTTTTCACAAAAGATAGCAGCCAAAATGATACTCCTTCCGTCCCATTTTCATAGTGCACTATTCCATTTTGGGACGTCCCAAAATGAAAGTCCACTTTCCCCAAATGTGCTATGGAATTTTGGTGAAATTCCATTCTTACCCTTGTGCAAGTAGTACAATTCACATCAATCAAATTTGAAATTTCAAATCTATTGTAGTTGTATTGAATATTTAATTGGCAAAAAGTAAAGGGGTAGGATTGGAAAGTGAAATACTTCTTGTAACAATAATTATGTTCCCTTAAAAAGTTTGAATCCCGAAGTGGGACTATGAATTTGGGACGGAGGGAGTAAATACATAAACAAAGCCAAATTGATTGGACTCAGAAAATAATAACATAAAGCAAAACCTTTTCCAAAGCCATCTCTGCAGCAGATTGCTCTGCATCTTTTTTTCGGTTAAATGTTTCTGATACAACAGAAAACTCTGGAAGTTGCAAGCAGCAACGATATAGACTGGGGCCTTTCTGTGGAATGGCTAACCCTGGGCATCCATTATGAGTAGGTTCATGTACTTCCTCAACCGTATAGCACGCTTTTTCACCAAACCTCTCGTGTATTATTGCTTTAGGTGTAAGTTGTAGCTTCTTTACCACCACAGCTGGAGGCCCTCCTGTTTCCATCTATCTCCTCCACGTATATACGTATAGAGTGTTAAACATCTACGGACACAATAATGACTCGCATCCTGCAAAAAAATATGTCAAATCAGAGTACATACAGAATATAATGCATTAAGAGCAAGTACGACAGAAGCTAAGCTTTTTTTAGCCAAGAAAGTGAATGTACAGGAAACTTTATATCCAACTCAAAGCCAATTAGGAATGAGTGGAGAGGCTGCCCAGGCTCAGGCTCATATACTAGTTTTCGATGACAAACCAGCAAAAAGGCTGCACGATGATAGACCCAAAGAGAGGCTATGAGTAACAGACCTCAAATGCGCTTGCACGGGAGGGGGTGTTGATTGTGAATTTTTATGAAGTGTGGGGTGGAAGGGGCCCCGCTCTGATACCATGTGGAAACTTTATATCCAACTCAAAGCCGATGGCAATGAGTGGAGAGGCAACCCAGGCTCATATACTAGTTTTGGAGGTTATAATTAACCAATGTGGGACAAGCTCTAACAAGAAGCATGGTGCAACACCCAAACACAAACGGTATCATTTGGAGGAGAAACTTGATACAGAGTGTCACAATTCCAATACATGGACACGTGACCGGCCGGTGACAGAGTCACCAAGGCTTCCATAATTATCACCATACAAAGTATTCCATAATACCATTTATAAGGAAACATCGGAAGCATCATTATATACAACTCCAGAGTGACTAAGTGACAACTTGACATTTTACATTATTCAAACCACAACCATAGATTTACAAGCATTTTTTATTAACAAACTTGCTATCTACAACCTAACACTCGTTCAACTGTACATAACCACATTCTTGCTATCTACATCAACAACCAAGAATACAAGTTTGCCGATCAAAAAAACCAAGGATACAAGTTTGACCATAGAAATTTTAAATCAAACAAGGTTCATGGTTTGCCAAAATAGATACATTCGGTACAGCAAAATGATAATTTGTATGCCTTTAGTCCAAGGACTCATTTCTTTGGTCCAAAAAGTAGGACCTACACTCATTTCACATGCCCATCTCAATATTACCATTCGACGGTTCTTTTGTTGCCAGTCAGTTGGGGAGCGACCCCATTATAGAGTGGTATGATATCAATAATATCCGTTTGGTGTCTGGCTGCACCTCCAACCTTATATCCTCAATCACTAGTCCATTTAACGTCCCCTAGCGCTCGGGACACCGTCCGAATGAGTCATGTCATCACGTGTATTGGCAAGGATTTCATTTTTCAAACAAATTGCCAAGGTCTAGTTCAGATATCCATAAAATACTCGTCTAAAAACCATTTTCACAACTAGCATTGATCAGCGATATCAACTCATGTACGGTAAAAACACATGATTCACATTTTCCATTAATTCAAGAAAAAAAATTCCAGTAAAAGCATTTAGCAAATCCAAGTAACTAGGTATGCGCAACTCACTGAAAAGTTGTGTCTAACTTGCTGTAGTACGAACTACTCCGATGCACTGGTACCCATACCAAAAGTCATAGATTACTACTTGTCTAATTGGCAAAATTGATATGGATTACTATATTTCTTTCCATTACAGTTCCAGTTGGGGTATACTTGTATAATCTGTCATCGCCCTATGGAGCTATAAAGTATATATGAAAATATGGATATAAAACAGAATTCCTATACTCTGCTAGAATAGAAAACTAAGGCTTAATGAGGATTTTGATAAAGTTGATCACAGACAATCCCACTTCCAATCTAACAGCCGCAGTAGCAAAATAATTTCTCATTCCGGCTTCGGCGGCTCTAACCCATTAACGATTACTAAGGTTCAAATACCTCAATTAGGAACTTAATTACTAGAAATCAATGACTATTGTGGCGAGTCCCAATCGATTCCAGAATTTTGTGTCAGGAAGAGGGGTTTTTTATTTTGAGGAATGAATGTGTCGGGTGTCGGAGAGGACACGGAAGAGGGAGAGATGATGTAGGACGGTTTTAGAACACTTGAGTACTACCGTCTACAATAGGAATCGTGGTGGTTTTTGGTGGGAAATAAGAATAGTAATAGGGGTTAGTGCATAAAGAAGGAGAAAGGAAAGAATGAGAAGAAGAGAGATAGAGAGATAGAGGGCTTCACCCTTGCAATAGGCAGTTTCTGCAAGGAAGGATCGCAGCCCAAACCCCAATCACAATGGCTTCAACCTTGTAAACTCAATTCATTAATCAACTCTGTTTCAAAATGAAAGATTACATCCCAATTTATAATACATAGAAAAGACCCTTCTAATTCCTAAAACTCTAAATGTCATGAACCTAATCAATGAAAACATTAAATAAGATATTGAATGGACCAAGATACAAATGCACACATAGAATCTAACAAAGACTACATGCAATGAACTAACATAATGTGTTCAATGTATCAAGATGAGCATTAAAGCAAGTACTAGATTCATAATGACCCTTGACCTTCCAACTACCATGGATGACCCTTGAATTATCAACTACCATGGATGACCCTAGCATGACCAATCCTTGAACGACCCATGCTGCCCTTTGATTAGGATCTTTGCAATTACCAAAATTCCCTCATCGAGCACTTTATGACTTGTTGTCCTCATCAAGAGAGATGGCGTGAAGAAGTAAGGAGGAGCAATGGCTGATTTTCTGGAATGGCCAGCAGCTGTGGCCGCCGATTTTGGCGTATTGTACTCGTGTGCATAGTTGTCAAAGGCGAAAGGCGCACAAAGTCGCAAAGTCTCGTGGGGACTAAGGTGAGAGGCGAGGCGCGCGCCTTTTTGAAGCGAGGCGCACCTATGCGAAAAAAAATAGGAAAAATAGCATACACCAATACTTTTAACTAATAACACTAAGACAATGAGTTTTAGATAGCATACCATCCAAAAGATGGATAAAACATCTACCAAATGTCATACGGTTCACATAGAGGAGAACTAGACATATAAAAATGAACAAACGAGTCTAATTTACTTCACATAAAGAAATAGAGTAAACAGAGGAGACTTGAAAGTTGAAACAGAGATACACGATCAGAGACTCGAAAAACACTAAACAGGTAAACCCAGAAATTTGAGCTTTGTTTTAGAGAAACCAAGTCGATCGTTTCAATATTTTCTGTACCAAGAAACAGAGGAGAAAGAGAGAACAAATTCAGAAGAGATTTAATACCTTCAAATCGAAACCCAAAACCCAAAAAGCTTCGTTCTTGCTGATCGAATTGGATAAACCCCAAATACCCAACCCAGAAAGCCTTCGTTCTTGGTGTCGACACCCAGAAAGACTTCAACTTTGCAGATCGAAACCCAGAAACCACTCACTTCAAGTCTTCCTTCGATGAACAACCTTCGTTGTAAACCAGAGAGCCTTTGTCTCACTTCGGTTGTCGACAGAGAAAGAGAAAGGTTTGTCGACAGAGAAAGAGGAAGAGACATGATGAGTTAGGGCTGAAGCTGAACTATTTTCGAGACCCAGAATCAAGTTACAGAGACCCAAAATCGACGGTATGTAACCTAGGTACAAAAATGTAGGGCTGTGATTAAATTTCAATAAGGCGCGCCTTTTTTGTGCCTCTCGCCTTTCTGCACCTAGACATCGCCTTCTTCCACTCGCCTCGCCTGGGCATACCCCAGGCGCAATAGCTGCGCCTGTCGCCTAGGCGCGCGCCTTTGACAACATGCTCGTGTGTGGGTTCACTGTTTAGGTGTTGGGTCTTGTCCCTTCTAAAAACATAGCTTACATAATAGGACCAGATTCATGTAAATTAGAATGTGAGAGAGAGATTACCATGAGAAGAGGGAAGGAAAATCCGGCGAGAAGAGGGAAGGAAAATCTAGCGAGATAGATCGGAATGGGAGGCAGCAGTCAGGCGGGCACTTTGGAGTTCCAGGAGTTACGTCATTGATTTCTGCCTCTATAATAGTTATTGAGCTATTATTATTTTATTCATTTATTTACTCACATGTAGGTGATGGCTGAAGCACACAGCCAAGGTGTCATTCCTCTTTGTCAAAAGATACTGATAGCCACGTAATAAGCATGATGAGTCTCGCGCGCTTTTTTCAAAAAATCAGTCCGGATCAGTCCAGATTTCATTCTCCGAAAATTCTCAAAATTCAAATACAAGCTAATTTAAATATGAGGGTCATTGTGGTAGTGTCGGATTCCTAAGAAAAATCCCAAAACTCAGACTATTATATCGTGCCTCAAATAAGGTCTAATTATGTCTGTTTTACGCAAGAAATGCGTATATTATAACTGCGACATTTTCATCAACCGCACACGTTATTATTATCATAAGAACAAATGCCCATAATATCTCATTTATCTATTTGTGGCTATTTATATATATAATTATTTTTTTATCCTAACATGCCATGTCTAAAATAATTAAGCTCAATCAACCATGTAACGTGGGGATTTAGGATCGGGATTTTACACAGAGCAAAGAAGAAAAGAATAAATAAAGGGAAGAGCTGATTGTATTACTAAATATGGAATACATGTTACAATGCAAACCAACACTTAAATAGAGATAACTTAGAAAACCCTAGAAAGTAATCTATGCCTAAAATAGAAGATACCCAAAAATAGGACCACGATATGATTCTATATGCCTAAAATAGAAGATACAAAATATAACGATAATGATGCACATTCACACGATACGCCTAAAATAGAAGATATATTCACACAAAAAAATCAAAAAATTTGCTCTTTTTTTCCCCATTAACTTGGATTACCAAGAAAAAGGCAACATATAAACCGAGGCTTCTTCCTCTACCAAATTAGCACATCCTCACTTATTTTAAAAAATTAAAGAAACAAATTGATGAGAAAAAGTGAGAACCTATGGTTGGCAATTTACAGAAACCATTACATATGAAGCATGTTATCGGAGAAGCAACGAGTCCTAGACCTAAAAGAAGGATTACAAACAGCTGTTTAGATAACAATTACAAGAAGTTGAGCACTCCAACTTCGCTGTTTTTGCAGCTTCGCCATCTTCTTGACAACCACTGTTTAGAAAAAAAAAAGCATGCACAATATATGACACTGTTTGAGCTTGTCCCACATTGGTTATTTGTATAGAGTATGAGCCTAGGTGGTCTCCAAACCCATGGCCAATTTGTTGAGTTCGATGCTTTTAACATGGTATCAGAGCTAGAGTTTCCGAGGATTTTGCAAGACTCTCCTGATTGACTGCCTGTTTGTTCCTTAAGTGCACTTGGTTCATCACGATCCTATGTTATGGATCCCTACCCCTTCTCGTGCGGGACAGGGGTTGCACATGCAGGAGAGTATTAGAGTTGTCCGAGAATGGTTAATTGAAACCTCCAACACTAATAAATATTCCTGGATGGCCTCTCCATTCATGGCTATTTGGATGTACCAGAGGGGCAGAAACATAAAAGCTAGACAACACTAGGAGGTCCTGGAAATACAATGTTAGATCATCAATTATCAAAGAGCTTTAAGTTATTAGAAATGCGCCAAAATGTAGATCAAGCTAACCTAACCAATGATAACAAAATGAAACAAAAATTATGACCCAAACCAAATTAAAAAAGTGGGAAGAAGTACGAGGACAACAAAAGGACGATGGTGTAGAGATAAAATGAACTTTTCTAGATCTAGTGTATCACGGGAAAGGTAACGGTCCCACGAGCTCAATTTCTCTCTTTGGATTGGACACTAACTAGAAAGCAATCATGTATTCCTTCAACTCTAGTCAATAGTATTAGGGGAAGGGATAGCAAATATATATAATAAAACGAATTTATATGGTAGGTCTGTCAAATTTTAGTGTGGAGAGAGAGAGAGATGTTGGATAGCATAGTCTCACTAATGTTCTAATGTCCAAGGCGGATATATGGAGGGAGTGTTTGCGTTGTGAATAGCACGCCACCAAGATCACCACATATAATTGGGAGCGCTCCAAGCTCTCTCTCTCCCTCACACACACACACACAGATGAGAGTATATTGGAGCAGGAACAAAACAAAGAAATCAGGTCATTATAGGTCTTGAAAACCAAAAAAGTTAGTACGAAAATATGCACATTGCCATTCCCTAACATATACTCCTTAAACACCACACTCCTCCAAAATTAGTACAGATTATGGTTATTCATCCCTTATGCTGGATCTTAACATGTGATATTTAGGTGTACTTGAAGAGATGATTGAAGCAAAGTTGGCTTATTGATTCGTACATTCAACGAACTAATACCTAGCAAAAATACCACAAAAAAGTATTCAACAAGATTACCATCCTAGCATTGACAGTAGTTAATCACCCCTTCCCACCCCTGTTGTGGTAAAAAGGAGTTATCCAAGAAATATGCCTTTTAAATAAAAGCAACTCACGGTTCCTGCTATGGCCATCTGCGTCCATTACAGCTTCCCAAGTATCCAGAATAAAAAAAATGTTCCTACGTACACTCTATGGGACAGGAACCGTTTGATCTGCGTACGTCTAGTCACATGTCAAGGCTACGCACACAGGTCTACAAGACGTCCCTTCTAGAAGCATTTGTTTTCTTGATGTTGATTTGGGCTGTTACTCAACGCCAAGTTAAGTTTTATCTAATTTACAATTAGCACTGCCAACGAAATGAAAGGCAGGACTTAGAGTAAGCCTTATCAGCAGTTCATAGGCTGAACTAACAGCAACATAATTTCTCCAAGGGAAGAATAAAATTAGTACAGATTCTCGCTTCTAGGAATGACAATAAATGTGTATGTACATATGTACGGGGCAGTTCCCCTCACGCAACGAATAACACAACATTTGACACAATGATAATCGAAGCCCCAGGCTAACAATCGGAGCCGTTCAATTTGTTTAAAACATGTTTGTAAGAGTTCGTGTAAAAAATCAACTCATTTGGATATCGGTAAAGGCTTGATCGGTTCATTCCTGTAAAATCTGAGCAGAATCAATTGAATGAACCGATCAAGCATTTACTGATAACCAAATGAGTTGATTTTTTACGGGAACTCTTAAAAACATGTTTTAAACAAATTGAGCGGCTCCGATCATTTGCGTAGGGCTCACACAAAAAAACTTGTGTCAAATGATGTGTTATTCGTTGTGTGAGGGGAACCGCCCCGATATATATATCTATATGTGTGTGTGTGTATGTGTATATAGGAAAAACTTCTAATAAGGACCCCTTATTGAAGTTACCATAAGGACCTCCCACTTCCGGATCAAATTTTGACGATCCGAACCGCTCAATGTTTTTAAAACGTGTTTTTAAGGGCCCCGCTAGAAATCTCCAAAACAAAATACCCGGAAGGGCTTGATCCGATCAGTTTTCGCTAAAAGCGCTACTACTGATCAAGCCCTTCCGGGTATTTTGTTTTG
>JAXBDA010003343.1:0-35272 GCA_036023075.1 Gaultheria prostrata | reverse complement strand
CATTTGATTTGGTTGGAATTTTTTTGTTTGTCGTTGCAGTTTGTCAAGATTATGGAAACACATGAAAGTTCTTTTGCTTAACAATGTTTACGTCGTGAATGTTCTAGGTAATATTTTTCACTACACTTTACCATGCTTAACTGCAAGCTTTCATGCTAGTTTTATGCTAATCTTAGATGCGTATTGATTGCTAATTTGTTTATTCTACATATCAGCATGCTAGTTTGTCAATGAATGCTTGCAGGAAACATAGCTTACAATTTCGTCCTAGGTGCATATTCATATTGGGGACCCAAAGCTGGTTATAGTATATATTAGATGGTAAATTTTAACAAAGGCTCCAAAGTGATATGTTTTTGTTTATCTGATTCAAATATAGAAACATTACGTTACTTCACTATTTTGGTTATTATTTGGGTCTTTTGGGAGAAAAACGCTGATATGGTTTTTGGTGGGGTGACAATGGTATATGGAATATTGGGAACATTAGCTGGAGGCTTAGTTCTCGATAAAATGAAGAGTACAATCATCAATGCATTCCTTGACAAAATGGTGAATACAATCCTTGGTAAAAGGACGAATACAATCACCAATGCTTTCAAGGTAAAAATTCCTTGGTATCTTAATCTTCGTTTGTGGTCTATTCGTTCTTAATTTGTCCCATTCAAGTTTTTTTTTTTTCATTTTTTGCAGCTTCTCTCTATAGCAACGTTTGCGGGAGCTGCTTTGTGTTTTTCATCTTTTTGTTTTAAAAACGTATATGCTTTCGTTGCTCTCTTCATTGTTGGTGAACTACTTCTATTCAGCACTTCTGTAAGAGACATTTTCTCACTAGTGTTTTATCTTAGGGTTATTTACCGGGACACCCCTATAAGTTAACGTTTTTCACCGTACACCCCCTGCAACAAAAAAAAACCTATGATGAACCCCCTTTAACTTCCAAATTTTACCCAAAGACCCCCTCCGTTAGCCTTTAATCTCGAAACTCAACGTTCGGGGTCATGTTTGAATGAGCCAAACCATTCAAGTTCTTTAAAACATGTTTTTATGGGTACTCTAAAGAAATTAGCTTAAAATATGACCGGGAAGTGCTTGATCCAAAGAGTTTTTCATAAATATATATTTGTTTGGATCAAGCACTTAGCGGTCATATTTTGAGCCGATTTCTTGCAAGTACCCTTAAAAACATGTTTTAAACAAATTGAATGGTTTGGATCATCAAAACTTGACCCCAAACTTTGAGTTTCGAGACGGAAGGCTAATGGAGGGGGTCTTTGGGTAAAATTTGGAAGGTAGAGGGGGTTCGTCGTAGGTTTTTTTCTTGCAGGGGGTGTCCGGTGAAAAACGTTAACTTACAGGGGGTGTCCCGGTATCTTATGTTGGATGTCAATCACATGCTTATAAGTCCGTATAATTGCGATAACATTTGATACATCGTTGTTGCAGACTCCCGTGAATGTCATATGTATCCAATGTGTGCAACCGGGTATGAGACAAATGGCAATGGCCATGTCTGCAGTTGTGATGCACCTATTTGGCGATTTGCCTTCACCTCCACTTGTTGGGGTTCTCCAGGTTTGTATCCAAACCCTCCATAGGTTGCATTCTACTTTGCTAAACCATCGTTACACATTGCTTGATCTTGATTTGTACCTTAAATACTTACTTTTTAATTTTTTTTAGGCCTCCAAAATATTAGAATCGGCCTCAAATACTTACTTTAAGCTGTCAAGTACTGAGTTTACTAGCAATGGACAATATTTAAAAAATGAAATCAACATGAATTGGTTTCGAAACCACCACTTATCAAGACTGAACCATTTTATTGTTTTAAGATTAGATGTAGCTAATAGTTTAAACACGTACACTCATAACCACTGATGCAAGTGGAGAATTCTTTGTCGGTACTACTGCATTGGATGCATATAAATTATAAAGGAAAGCACGACATAGTCTTCGAGGATTGTGGGTGAAGAACGGAATATTCATTTGATCACTGGTTGCAAAATTATGAATCAAGTTGTTACTTTTAACTCCGTTTCTTGAGAAATATTCTTCTCTAATCTTGCCTTCTTTGGTTTTGCTCAATATCTCTAATTAATCGTGCCTGGATTTGTTACTTGATGACCTTATTTTGGTTCATTTCATTCCTCTGGATTATCTTAAATACTGGAGGAAGACTACTTTGATGTTGACAACAGTTCTGTTTGTGGCTGCCATACTGTGGTTTAATGTTGTTGTGAACTACTACTTCCTCGAATCAGAATTTCCTTAAAATCAACATTCCTAAAGATTCATCAATTTTTGCTGAATGGATTCATGCATGCTGCACCCAAAGGGGTGGTGGCTTGTTAATTTGACCCATTTGATTTTAATTTTTTTTTACTCAAACCCCTTTACTTTTCCACAATCTAAGCAATTTGTACAAGGAATCACTATTTTGCAAATTTCTATTTCAGCCTTTAACTAGAAGTGATAAAACGTTATATTTGTGTACTTTGGCAGGGATCTTTCTCCACAAGGTAGAAAAATCTAATGGAGATTGTGAGAATCAAGTAACGGTGGTCAGCAAATCAAATGTGGCACCGTTGACTGTTGAAAACGGACAAAACCTTCTGCCAAACCATGAGGCCTAACGACAGCAAAAGTTGCATTTTTAGCTAGCCCTAACATTTCTTTCATGTACATGGGCCGTTTGATGTTTTCCCCATTCCCATTCCTATATTTTTTTCCGACTAGATGAAACCATTTTAATAGTTTCAGTATATGTTACAAGGTTTTTATATGGATCATGTTGGACGGATGGAAGGAATTATGATTACATTAGCTTTGACTTTGGTGGTTCATTTCATGCTTAATCTTTGAGCGATTATCTTACACAATTGCTGAAAGAATTTGTTCTAAATAATTCAATGCGAAAGTGTGGAAAAGATGTTAACTTTGGGGGTGTGACCAGCTTAATCAATGATGCAATAAATCATCAATTCCGATCTTTTTGTAACCAAGTAGTCCGTTGAAATACCAGGACTGTCATTTTGTTTTATAGCTTGTCTTGTTAAACTCTCTCTTTTTTAATATGTGTGAATCGTGAAAAGAAGGCTTCCGTTATTCCCTCTAAGGGTCTCAGGCCTCCTCTCCCCATACCTTTTCTTGATCATGGTAGATTTTCTCTTAAAGATGGTCTTAAATGGTGTCCACAACAGATCCCTCTTGGGTATCAAGATTAAATGTACTTGTCTCGCTCTCTCACATCTCTTCTTTGGAGACGATGTTATACTTTTACTTAAGGCCAATGCGCGTGAATGTGGATGATGGAGATCATCAACACCTATGGACACGCTTCAGGACAATCGGTCAATCTTGGAAAATCTGGCATCCGTTTTTCTAGCAATCGATCAATTCTAAGGCCTGTGATGTAATCCATCCAGTTATGATCAAAAGTTGCGATCTTAGGAATGCTTGCATTGCACAAGAGTTCAAGCAATCCTAGTTCCAGTAGCTCTCTCTTTTAAGGGAATGATCTTCTTTGCTGGGACGTGGTATGAGAGGTTTGAGGTATGGTTTTTTGTGAGATAACTGGCTCTCAATTATTTCTACAGGGGTTGGCAGGGACGGATCACTAGTAGTGCTGAAGATGGAAGACTTTACTGTTCTGCTGCTTGCTATTTTTTATTACAGTTTTTATGACTGAAGATGGTTCTGGTGCTGGTCCTGGTATTTGCAAATGTGCAGACCAGGTTGTGTTCTGATGAGATGGATTGGAATACAAGTATGTGATGGTTGGGTGATGGCTCTGGTGATGCTGAGGCTGTTGAGTGATGGTGCACGGTTGTGTTTGCTGTATTTGATTTCAAATGGTTATGAATGAGCCTCATATGGAATTTTTATGTCAGGACATAGAAGTCGTTTGCTGGGGATGATAAGAAGTTTGATAGTGTACATATGTTCTGTTAATGCTGAGGTTTGCTGAAGCTTGGTAATGGTATTCATCTCCTGATGTGATGCAGATGCAAAACAAATGTTGCTGCTGTTTCTTTATTGTTAGCTGATATGCAGGTGGAGAGTGTTTCATCAGGGTTTTGTGTTAGCAAAATTGAGATAGGTCTTAGTCTTTGGTTTATGACACGGGCTTTAGGCTTATTCTAGCTATTTCTACTGCTTGGTTGGTCTCTAATTAACCAGCCACGCTTGGTTTGTTTTTGTCTGGTCTTAGGGTCTTGGTTAGGCATATGATTGATGATGATCGTGGGTTCCAACCTTGCTGGGATGCACGTTTTCCTTGTGATGTCATCATGCCCTTGCTCCTTTTAAAATGATAGGTGGTTTTAAGATCAACTGTGATGCATCTATGGTGTTCAACAGCCCCTATAGCAATGATTTCGCATGATAGGACGGGTAATCTTATTGATAGCTTTGCAACAAAATCCATGTCTCTTCAATTTTGTAGGCTGAAGCTATGGCTGTCCGTCATGCTAGCGTTTTGGCTAAGGGTTATGAACTTATCAAGCACTGAGATTCAAGGAGACAAAAGCAGGTCATTTTGCTTTGCATCTCAGAAGACGAACCTCCTTGTGAATGTGCTTCCATTGTCTCGCATATTCGTGTGCTATGGGTATGGAGCTGTCACCTTTTTTTTCCTGGTGTTCTAGGAAGGCAAACGAGAGAGGCAACCGGGTTGCAAAATCCTCTCAACAGAATAAATAACCTCAGTCATGGATTTCTAGCCCTACTTTGGATCTTTAGTTTTCTTTCTTTTGATGTACCTTGTGTGTGTGTGTGTGTGCCCAGGTTGCATTTCATTGATCACCAAAAAAAACATAAACGCGACATCTGGTAACGTTTTTTTTTTATGTACCAAACGCTTGTGACCAAGGTGAAGACGTTGCAGATCAAAAAAAAAAAAAAAAAGGTGAAGACGTTACCAAACACTCATTAGCAGAAACTATTTGATTTTGCGGAATTCAAGAACAAACGCAATGTAATACAGTGGTTTTCCCAGCTGCTGCTTTCAATGAAATACAGCTCATAAGACCTGAAAGTGTAATGAAGCAGGTGAGGTTGTTTATCAGACATAACAACGGGGGAGAAAGTAGCACCTGAATTTATTGGTACTTGCAGAATTTTTTTTGCTACTTGTCTACAATAATAAAACCTAGTGCGGAGTCCATTGCTCACTAATAGAAGAAAAGAGTACTTACAATAAGAAAAGCAGAACATGGCGTGGACTAGCTACCAAAAGGAAAGGGAAAAAAAAAAAAAAGTTTTGTTCATCCAACTCTCTAATTGTTTTTTGAACTACCTAAAGTAACCCAGTTTCTTAATCTACAGCAGAATTTATTTTATTTTATTTTATTTATTTATTCTTTTTCTAGTTTCTATTTTTTTTATTGTTATTTTGTCATTCGATTTCTCCTGAACCCCCGCTTTGAATCCCGTTCTCCGTTTGGGGCGGGGACGAGGGAAAAAATAATCCAGTTGGGATGGGCCGGGGACAGTGGTCTCTGGCCTTAATGCTATTCTATAATCCCCTGGATCCGATTAGAAGATTAGTAAAGTAAGAATTCTAAACCAACCAAACTTCGTGCTTCGCAGTGATACCTCGGACAGGTAAGCACGCATTAGAAATTCCCGCAAACAATACTCCAGTCACCCAACCCAATTCTGTCTCTCTCTCTCTCTATGTTGACGCAAAACAAAAGCTGAGAGCTTGGAAGAGAGGGAGAGAGGGACACGGGTCTTCCAAGTTCCAAGCATCCGTCAAGAAAAATAGATATTTTTTATGGGGGAAGAACAGCAAAACCCAGAGCTGTCTGTTTCGAAGGAAACAGCAGCAGACATGGCGAGGGTTTCCAACGCATTGTCTGCTCCAAACCCTTCTTGGTTTACCCCTAAAAGGTACATTTATTGGTGGTTGTTTGCTTGCTGAGAAATGAAAAAAGTATGACATTGTTGAAACTTGCAATTTACTATTTGGAAGAGATTGTTCGAAATTCAGAGACGATGTGGCTTGGAAACTTTAATTTTGAGTTTGTTTGTTAATTTGTGCATTCATGGACGCCTTATCTGCTCCAAATCATTCTTCTCATTGGTTGTTTCGTGCCGAGAAAATTGATAAAGAAACATTTTTGCAGTTTGCAATTTACTATATATTGGGAGAGATTCTACGAAACTAGGTGCCAGTGGGAAACAACAATCTTGGGTTTTGATTGTTAATTTCTGCATTGATGGGTTTGTCGCCGGCTTGTTATCTGCTCCGAATTCTTTTTTGGTTAGGGGTACCTCATTGTTGTTTGGTTGGTTGGTGAGAAAATCGGAAAGAATCATTTTTGAAGCATGCAATTTATATGTCATGAAGTTATTGAATTAGTTTATCTGGGAGAGGTTGTTTGGAATTCCATGCCAACGCGGCTAGGGAAAATAATTTTAGAGTTTGATTGTTGATTTATGCATTAATGGGTCTGCGGATAGAATGGGAAACTGGACATATATAGAGTAGAAGTTTTCAGTTCATTTATTATTCTAATCAGGGCTTTTGAAAAATCTCGAGTTTCCTTGTTGATCTATTTTTCTCTTCTTTTTGTTTCTTTAGTTTGCTGTTGTGTTTTGCTGAATAGTCTTGGACCTTAATTGAGAATGATTATTGTGAATCAGAATTCAATTTGATATAGGAGTATAAAGTATTGGCTGAACATATTGCATGGGTGTTTGTTGGAAAAGACAAATAAAAATGGAGTTTCTAAAATATCAGCTTCGTAAGTTGAGCCCTGGCTATCCTTTCGCAGTTAACACTTTCAACTTTAGTCTCGACCCAACTAAGTCATTCTCTGCTCAGCTTGTAACAGCTATGTCAAACACACTCACTCAACTCTGGGACAAAAAGGAAAGGGAAGCCATAAGAGTGTTGCAGCGACAACAAACACCACATATGCGTTCTAATTTAGCAGGAGTCTTTTTCTCATTAGTTAGCATGTTAAAAGTTCGACACCTGAAGAATGTGCATGCTATGTTCAAGTTTTCAGGAAGTTTTTGTCCATATCTACCATCACTTTGGGTATTGACCCCGATCATCTTGGTTTGTTTTGGTATCAAATAAATTTGTTATTACTATTTCTGAAGGTTACCAATAATCAATATCTTATTTGAATAGGTTCTTTACTTATGTATTTGCAGGTTACTAGCAATCTTTTGTGTCATAAACTTGTTAAATTATGTCGATCGAGGAGCAATGGGGAGCAATGGCGTGAATGGGAGTCCTAGAACTTGCACAAAAAATGGGCAGTGCACATCTGGTAGTGGAATTCAGTAAGTATTTCAACAAAAGATTTGGGTTCATTTCAATATTCCTCATGATTCCAAGTCATTTTATACTGTTTCTCTTGTGGAATTTGCTATCATAAGTTATGCTTTCTCTCTTGTTTGTGGATTTTATCGTGATTATATGAAGTATGAACACTCCACTTCCAGAGAATGGGGACTTGGAAAGTTAACTCCGAGTTACATTAACTAAATTCGTGTCTTCCCTATAGAAGAAGGAACTGATTCTATATTGGAAGGTAGATTTTTGAGCATTTGGTACTGTTGGGTTATCAGTCTAAAGTTTTAGTAGATAACTTGAACCTTTTTTCATTTCGTTGAATAGATGTACAGCCTTGCCGAGTTCTGCATACTTCACCTTATGCACGCCCCTTCCAAGAAAAGAAAAATAAACCATTGATTGGGTTGTAACCAATCTGGCATTGCATGGGGAATGAGAAAGAAGTTTGTCATGTGTCATTGTAGAGTCTCAAAGATGACAAAACAATTGGTTGTACTTGTATGGAAGTTTACTATCAAATGATGATCCTATTTGGAGTGATGGGGAGCTTTTGGTGAAATAACAACTACCAAAAATAGAAAAGAAAAGGTTCTATCACTTGTACCAGGTAACCAGAGATTAGATTACAGTAGGTCTAGTTCACTATAGAGACTAGCATGGACGTATGGTGACTAGCGAATCCTTAGTAGAAAGGAAGATAGCCCATAATCGCACCATGCATGTGTCCATCCCTGATTTTGTGCAATGTCAAGCCTATAATCCTACGT
Organism: Gaultheria prostrata; assembly: GCA_036023075.1. Taxonomy (NCBI): domain Eukaryota; kingdom Viridiplantae; phylum Streptophyta; class Magnoliopsida; order Ericales; family Ericaceae; genus Gaultheria; species Gaultheria prostrata. Next base: position 27,190 of record JAXBDA010003343.1, on the reverse strand, counting down.
TTATGAGCCAATTTTTTTGTTTAACCGTCCTCTTCTGATTTTCTAGCTACTCTTGGTGAAACCAAAGATTGACTGTCAGTTATTTTCTTTCAAGTACTTTTCGATTTCTTAACGATCTCTTGTTGAATACAGGGGAGCTTTTAACTTGAGCAATTTCGAGGATGGTGCTCTTTCTTCTGCTTTCATGGTTGGACTTCTTGTGGGGTCTCTAGTATTTGCATCTTTGGCGAAGAGGTAACAAATTCATCCTGGAGCATTTAGTTGCCACTGTACCATGCCTCTGATGTTCTGAAAGCTGAGTTAAAGCTTTACTCAAGGATCTCATGTTGATCTGTTATGAATGAATATAAATATCTCAAATAAGAGGCAAGTATCCAACATTTTCTGTAGTGTTTCATAGCACCTACAATTCTTATTCGTGAAAAATATAATGTATATAGGAAACTATTATATTAAAAGTATGTTCTTGCTATCTTGGGCGAGGAAATAACTTTCAGGACATTTCAACCATTCAGCCATGTGCTGATCAAAGTCCATTTTGAGTCTTTGACATATTAACACTAATCCTGGTGGTCCTTAAATCTTGTGGAGGAGTCATTTGTCTATTTAAATCTAGTTCTCTGAGATTAGAATTAGGCTTAAATTTTAGATACAATTTAATCATGGGATCTCATCTTAGACATTTACTGTTGACTTGGTAATGGTATTATGCTTGTTGTATTTTACTGGATAAGGTCCACCAACCATGCTCTATAAAAAGTAACTAGGCATGAGCAAGGATTGTTAGTGACTGCAAAAAACTGCTTGTATTTCTGATTTCAGCTTCCTTTGGGTTTTCATTGAGCCCTATGCGTAACAGTGATATTAATCTAAATGGAGCTTCACCTAATTGTTTCTTGAGTATTAATGATGCTGAACTTAAGTTCTGGAAAATATTCAGCCTTGGGCGTTGTTATAACTTTTGACTGAAGGTACTATTTGTGTTTCTTTCTAGCCTTTATAATGAAACTCACCTTTTTTACTTCGTGGAATTTTGCAGTGTTAATCCATTCAGGCTTATTGGAGTTGGATTGACAGTTTGGACTCTTGCCACTGCCGGTTGTGGTTTTTCATTTGATTTCTGGTCCATCATTATCTGCCGAATGTAGGTGTATTACAGTGATGGTTATACAGCCATGTCTCATGCAATAATTTTGCTTGCTTCCATCATTTCATCTTCTTGTTTGCTATTCGTGGTCCTTTTAGGCTAGTTGGTGTTGGTGAAGCTTCTTTTATAAGTCTTGCTGCTCCATACATTGATGACAATGCGCCAGCTGCTCAGGTTATTTTACTTTCTAATTTGTAAAAGGCGAAAGAAATGAAAATTCTCTAATTTGTAGCTATTGTGCTTTTTGATATCACTATGATCCAAAAGAGCTGCCTTTGAATGTTTAAGATATCAGATTGTCCTGTATGTTGCGTCGCATGCTTCTATTTGGCTTTGAAGCATGAACAGTTTCTAATTCGGAACAATTCCTTTGTACCAGAAAACAGCATGGCTTGGAATATTTTACATGTGTATACCAGCTGGAGTTGCTTTGGGCTATCTTTATGGTGGATTGGTAAGTTCAACTTTATTATTGACTGGAATGTTGTAAATCTACCTCTGTAATGGGTCTTCTCTTAGTAGATTGTTGGATCTATGGACTAGCAGCTATGTGAATTCTACTCTATAGTTCAGATCTTGTTTACTTCTACCACTTGTGTAGATAGCCTGTAGGCTGCATGTAGATAGTTTACCCGATGTGATAATCTTTTTTTGTTAATTTGTTTCATTTTTATTAATAGGTTGGAGATCACTTTAGTTGGCGTTATGCATTCTTCGGAGAGGCAATTTTGATGCTTCCATTTGCTGTTCTAGGTTTCGTTGTGAAACCATTGCAGTTGAAAGGTGCATATGGTGTTAGGTTTTTTCTTGGTGCTCTCTATTAGCCTTCTGTAGCAATGCTTAACTATTTGTGGATACAGGTTTTTCTCCTGTTGAATCGAAAAAAGCATTGACAGCTGTCTCAGAAGTTAAAGGTGTGTTTTGTCATGGTTGTGTTGATGAGTTCTTTATAATTCGCACACTTTTCTTTCTTTCTTTCAGTTGGCCAACCATTGTATCTTATGGACAAAATGTGAAATATCTATCGCAATCCCAACAGATTTGCTTTGACAATATTTTTCCCATGTAATAATGCATGAATCCCTCAGTTTTAGAGTTTTATCAGTTTTTTTTATGGTAAATTAGTATGATAATAAGCCATAAGATACCCTAACCGGTTTTGCACCTCAATGAAATATTTAGGAATTTGACTCATAAGTGACCTTTAGAATGATTCAGTTCAACGCCTTAAGCTTTTGATAGTAGCTTGAATTGGCAATATTTGTCTTTTTCGTTTTTCTCAAACTTTTCCCATCTATACTGAACTCTTTTCAACTTTAGTCAAAAAATTACTTATATTTCTCCAATTCCTCTCGTCAAGATGAACGATTAATCCAAAAAATTTGACGCGGATTAAGTAAAAATCAAGGGAAAATAACCAAAAAGACCCGACAGGAAATTTTAGGCCAAAGCGGGCCAAGTGTAATGGTGAAATCAACACTAATCTAAGCTGGACAAACAAGTTCCTTTGCATAATCAACAGATTAGAAAGGCAAAACAAATGCACATTTTAGAGACATTGTTTTCTGTCGTTGTTCAACTGCATGAGGGTCCAATCAGTTGAGAAGGAATACCACAATAGGATTTCCTAATTCTCTACAAAACAAACTATTTGAATCTGAATTTGTAGTTAGTTCAACAAGAGTAAACAAAAGTTTGAGAAATCGATTGAAATTTGTTTATAAAACTTGAAGGATGAAGATGCGGTAAATAAACTATTGTCCAAAAGCTTAAGCTGATATGAAATGGGGCTCAACAATGCATATAAAGCAATCCAACACCCTCCCTCGTGTCCAACCATATATTCCTCCCAATGTGTTAAAAACCGGACCGGTGAGCGAACCGGAAAAGAGACCTGATATTAACAAATCAATTTTACCTCAAATTACACCTCACTCTAACCTATTTATCTCAAGAGAATAAGTTCTCTTCGGATCAATTTTTTTTTTTTTATCTTCTCTAAGAAATACATTAGTTAGCTTTTGTTTTTCCTTTTTTTAATTTTTCCTTTGAAGCGATTAAAATTTGATAATATATAACTTATTATGTAAAAATTGGTCTTGAGAATCCCATATGTAACTTAGATGCAATGTTGAAATATTAAGAAACAGGGGTTAAAAAAGTATTCAAAAAGGGGTAGTGAAAGTATACTCGAGGTCAGATGACCAAGTTCACAATCCCACATCGAATTGCAAGTAGAAATAGAGGTTTTGGCTTCTTCTATAAATTCCAAGCACATGCCTTCCTCTCTCCAATGCAGATGACGGAGTACAGGGTCATAAATGCTCCGCTCCACATTGGACAACAAATTAGTTAAATATTTTCCTGGGCTGGGTCAGCAACACCCGCTTTGGTTCTACCTGTTCACTGGTTTGAACTGGATAATATAAGTGGTTTTGCGAATTTAGACCGGTTTTCCAAAACAAGTGGTTTTGGAAGTGACCCCAACCAGACGAGGGTCCGGATGACGGTCCAACCAGTTGGATCGGCCAGTCCGGTCCGGTTTTTAAATCATTGATTCCTCTCGTAGATGCAATACTAGCAGAAGTGGAACACAATGCGAAAGAGAGAATCAGAATATGAGCTGGGTGGGGAGCAAATGCAAACGTAAAGACGAGAATCCAAAAAACCAAAATTAATGTTTCTAATGCCATGTAAGATCACAAATTGTCCCCAAAGTTTCAGTTATTAGGAAGTAGACCCAATAACGTATATTATGCTATTTCCAAGGTTCTTATATATTGTTTTTTGGCGTGTTTGATAACAGTTATAGGTACGAGGGGATTGGTATGGAGGTGGGATTAGGATTGGGATTGGTAAATTGCATGTTTGTTTTGCACCCAATTAGAAGATAGGATTGTTATCTAACATGTTTGTTTTACGTAGGATATGATTGGATTATAAGTACCAATTTCCATTTTTGCCCCTGTGCACAACTAATATATAAAAATGGTACACAACAATTTCCACGTTTGAAAATTTTTGGTGCCTTTGGTATGGAATTATCATCTCTCTCTCTCTCTCTCTTTATGTTTATGTATTTGGATTTTGTTTTCCTTTATCATGACACAGAAGTTAGTCCCCATTATGGAACTATACAAAATAACAAAAATACAAAAAAAAAAATTTTGCACAACGTAATAACAAAACAGTTACAAAATAGGGCATCATAACATGCTGATATGGGATTATCTACATCCCCCATTGCTGCTGATATGAGATTAACTACATCCCTCATTGCCTTACACATCCATGTTTTCCAAAAGAAGGCACAAAACAAAATGAAGGGATCTATTGGTCATCCTAATAATAGAGCAGATCCTACTTCAAGTCATACTTACTTAATCCTACAGTCATAGTCATGACAAGTTCATATTGTCCTAGTAACATCAGAACAAGTTCATATCATCCTAGAGGCACCCTGCCAGCAGAAGTGCAACCCATCCAACCTGATCCTCCTTTGAAAAGCGAAAAAATAAGTCCACACGTTGGGGTTCTTGGACAATCATAGTAGCAACCCTCAACCTTTGGTTCCAATCAAGAGGGTGGTCCATAAGTTCAGCATTAACTTGTCTCTTCCAACCTAACTAAACTCTTGTTTAAGGCAGCGTGTATGACCACGACAAACAAAGAACAAGCATAATTGACAGAGGCGACGAGATGTTGAAGGGCTATGAATGCATGAATGAGATCCATCTTGTTATTTGATTCTTCGTTATTCTCCATCTAAAAAAAACGACAAACCATTGGATGAATCATGACATTCTTATAAAACCCAAAAAAAATTCACTATAAAAAAGGCATAGTTACCCAAAAAAAATTCACTATAAAAAATTTCATCTTGTCTACTCATCTACCCCACAGATTTATCACTATAAAACCCCAAAAAAATTCACATAGTTATTGTATTGCAAGGAAAAAAAGAGAAGGCATTCGCACATACCCACTAGACAAGAATCCCTATTTTCAATTAGAACCCCAAAGCTCAACAAGCCTGCTCTGATAATAAAGATTTTTGGGGTTTTCCACAAATTTGCTATATTATTTCCAATCGAAGCAAACAAGAAGAATAGAAGTTTTTGGGCCACCGAGTCTTGACTTTGAGGTTGAAAGGCAATGGTCGTATCATTCAAGTATATATATATATATATACATCTCCATTTTCATATCTCAAGGGGTGGATTCGATAAACTTAGACAAGAACTGCAAACAAACTCAAATCATGGAGCGATTAGAGATAACCATCCAAAAAAAAAAAAAAACTCACGTAAAATTGCAAGAAATTCTGATGAAAGAAGGGAACTTTATCGCCGTTCGTAGAGCGCACAGTCGCTGGAGTTTGAACTGGTGTTTTTCGTCGACCCCAGCAAGCAAGCAGATCTCCTGATTCTTTCTCAGATAGCGCCACAGCTCATAGCTCTGGAGGAGAAGACGATGTGGTGAGGCTTCTAGGGCTTTCTTGATTTAACCAAACATGTATTCTAAATCTCCCACCTCCTTAGTAATCCTATCCCACCTCTGAAACCAGCTATCAAACACGGCCTTTGTCTTATCATAATTATTTACATATGTATTTCACTTATCAAGTCCTTATGTACTTGTATATGTAGTATGTATTTCACTTATCAAATCCTTATGTACTTGTATATGTAGGAGGCTTGTGCACTATGTGTAACCTTTCTATCAACTCACAAAGAAAACATTGAAATACTAGGGTTATCTGTAACGTATTAAGTTACCTACTTTGTGTTAGTTTGAGAGTTTAGAGGACTATAGGAGTCCATCACCTTTGTGTACTTACTACATGGCCGGTGTCTTCTTTAGCTCCTTTGGAGAGTTCTAATTGTTTTAACATGTGATTTTATACAATATAAAGCTACAGTATTATCCAAACATATTCGATTTGGCCACCCTAAATTTGAGAACAATCTCCCATTGAAGCAATCAATTGGATATTGATGATTAGCTCGTCAATGCTTGACATTCCTTTTTACCGAATCTGGTTAGCTTGATTGGACTGTGATTAGTGTCAATCCGTTTACAAGCTAAGTCCTCTTCAATCTTACTCCTTTTCTCCTTGGTCAATGTATCTAGCAGTATCTGATTTTTTAGTTAATATAATGATAGCTGGACTTGCATCTTTAAAGTTTTTCTTTTTTGTCCATGGGTTGATACTATAATATTTCTTCCTTTCCACTAAGAATTTGGTGGATAATTCTTTTAAGTCATGAATGCAGATGACTCAATTGGTAAAGATGGCGGCATAATGTCCATAAAGGAAGAGTTCATAGATCAAAGCTCAAAAGGACCATCCAGGTGAGGTCTCTCCTTCTGAGGCTCATGATGTGTATATGTAGTTGGGCATGAGCTTAAACTACTATACAAGCAATTGCCATTTTTGTTGTAGGATTTTGTAGGGTATCCGTTCAAGCTCTGTATTGCCAGGAATATCGATTTGATTTTGACGGATTTGTGTTTTCTGCAGCTCGAAATGTGGATGCATAAATTTGAATCAGCTATCAAGATTTTTGAAGGATATGAAAGTGCTTTTGCACAACAGGGTTTACGTCGTAAATGTTCTAGGTAACATTTTCATCACACTTTACTGGGATCAACTAAATGTTTTTGTGCTAATATTTTGTTACGAGATAGGTTATCAAAGCTGAGTATTGATTTGCTAATTTTTTGCGCTAGGAGACATGATGGCTAATTTGTTTTCAACATACATTTCAATGTACTAACTTCCTAATTTGTTAATGGTTGCTTGCAGGTTACATAGCGTACAATTTTGTAGTGGGTGCATATTCATATTGGGGGCCCAAAGCTGGTTATAGCATATATCACATGGTAAATATAATAAAGACTCCATCTTTTTTGTTTTAATCTTGTATTTGATAATAGGTGGGAAAGCAATAAGTTACTTTACAATTTTGTTTATTATATGGGATTTTTGGCAGAAAGATGCAGATATGGTATTCGGTGGGGTTACTTTGGCTTGTGGAATATTGGGAACATTAGCGGGTGGTTTTGTTCTAGACAGAATGACATCCACAATCCCCAATGCTTTCAAGGTAAAAATTTCTATATAATAGGTTTCGGTGCTTCCTGAATTGTGTTGGTGATTTATTGCATTCACGCTTTATGCTATTATAATTTTTTTTTTTTCCTTTTTCTGTGGGTAAGGTTTTGTACTCGGAGTTGCTGTATCATATCCCTTGTGAATTTAATATCCATTAATTAGGTTCACTTTGATTCGAAGACTTCTTACATATGCAATTGACTTTTTGAAGAATTTCTTATAAACTTTGAATGCATGAGCACCTCCTTGTTGAATATTCAAACGCAACTTCTAGGTGGATCGAAAAGATTATTTAGTTCCTGATGAGTGTTACATAAATGTCGTCGCTGGTCTTCTCAAATTGGACCGAGAACTAGATTCTCGATTTTCCCCTCACTTTTGATTGTTTGAAAATGGAAAGTCAATAAAAGACGTACACAAGAGTTAAAATTTTGATTGTTTGAAAATGGAAAGTCAATAAAAGACGTACACAGGCGTTAAAGATTTCCATTAGGTTGACATATTTTTTTAGTATAGATTCCGAAACATGTTGGAATTTGGTTTTGTGCATGTTACTAAAGAGTTTCCAGTTATTTAAACACTAATATCGCATGTTGTAGGCATTTTATAGTTATATTGTATATCCTATTTAAGTTGGCATTTTTATGATTTGTCAATTCGAGTTCTTCATTTTTGCAGCTTCTCTCCATAGCAACATTTCTGGGAGCTGCATTTTGCTTCTCCGCCTTTTGTTTTAAGAGCCTATATGGTTTTCTCGCTCTTTTCACTCTTGGTGAACTACTTATCTTCGCAACTCAGGTAATGTACTTATTAAGCAAAGATATTGTCAGCATTGCTTATTTTCTATTTTCAATTGGAATTTTCTGTTCCGGGCTTCTTGGTTTAGTATAAGCTAATTTAATGGTTAGCTTTGATGAGGTTCAACAATAAGGTAAACTGGCGCGAGTTGAGAAATCTTATATGGGTTTGCCATTGACCAACTGTTATATCCTGCTAATTGAGCGCAAAATTCCGCAGAATCAATGGTAATCGTATATGTCTATTATTGCAGGGTCCTGTTAATTATATATGTCTCCATTGCGTTCAACCGAGTATGAGACCACTTTCTATGGCCATGTCTACAGTCGCCATTCACATCTTTGGAGATGTGCCTTCTGCTCCACTTGTTGGGGTTCTCCAGGTTTGCATTCATAGCCTCCGTAGCTTGCATATTGCGATTTATGTTGTGGTTTGGTAAACCATTATCAACATATTCCTTCATGTTAACCCATGTCTCAGCTTAGTTTTTGTTAGAGCTTGTCCCACACTGGTTAATTATAACCTCCAAAGCTAGTATATGAGCCTGGGTGGCCTCTCCAGTCATTGCCAATTGGTTTTGAGTTGAATGCTTTAACATGGTATCAGAGCTAGGCTTTCGGAAGCTTTTAGGCAAGACTCTATGTTGTTGATGGTTGGTTCCCCTTTGTTTGTTGTTGATGGTTGATAGTTGTCGTATGTGTTGAATCGTTGTTTAGCTCATATTGTGCGAGTCAGGGTCACACGTTCGGAGAAGTGTTAGAGCTCGTCCCACATTGGTGTGGTTAATAAGACCCTCCAAAGCTAGTATATGAATTGGGAGGCCTCTCTGCGCATTTCCAATTGGTTTTGAGTTGGATGCTTTAACAGTTTTAATTTTCAAGGGCAGTTGTAATCGGTCATATTTGAAAATATGTTTATAGGGCATGTTTTGCCCAGCACCAGTTATTAATACTGATTCATTTTTAAGCCCTAGTGTGTTCATTCATACTCATTAATGCACGTGGACAGATTTTTCTTGTTATTATTTTCGAGAAGGGTAATGACAATGATGACATATGCGATGAAGAACAAAATTTTGATTTAATGAATGGATTATGGCTCAAGTTCTTACTTTTGACAATCTGTCGAATATTCCATTTTTTGTGTTTCAATGAGTTACAACATTTCTAGTTTTTTTTTGGCTTAGAACAACATTTCTAGTTAAGGTAGCTATTGATGTACTCTGCTTCCCTTCAAATATTCACTTGTAGCATACCTTATGTCTAGCCTTGGAACACTTTCAGAACAAAAAAAGGGGTACCCAGTTCTATCCATTAGAATAAAAAGCTCACTTTTAGCTTAGCTTTGAAGACACAGGGGCACCTCCCGCACACGAAGGCGAAAGCAAAAGAACTGGATTGATGTAATTTTTCTAGCCCGTGTACATTCTCATTATGTGGTGTTTGTCCAAAGGAAAACTTTGTAGTTCAGCATCTTGCATTAACCACCCTTTTGATGGTATTTGAAATGGGTGTATATTATATGAGACGTAAACCTCCTGAGTATTGGTTTCTTTTCTATTCATGCCTGGGTTGACGACCTGATTTTTGGACTTCAGGATCACCTTAACAACTGGAGGAAGACTGCTTTGATCCTAACCGTCATTCTGTTTCTGGCAGCTATAATATGGTTTATAGGTAATATTTTTGTTGACTACTGCTTCCTTGTGTCAGAATCCCCCTTAAAATCAACATTCATAAAAGCTTAATCAATTTATGGCGGATGATTTCTTTGCATGCTGCACCAAAAAGAGTGGCAGCTTATTAAGCTGCAGATTTATTTTTTACTTCCTCCCAGTTCATGATTATATCTATTTCTATTAGTCTCTGTTTCAATAACCCTAGGATCATGAGTTTAGAGAGGAATTAGTATTTTTGGACTTCCAAATTTTTTTCTTCTTTTTTTAAGCCCTCGAAATTTCGTAGTACAATTTTACCTTAGCCTCTCCACCACCTAAACTATTTTACATGAACTCCCCTTTTTTTCCAAAACTCTTGCCTCCACCGCTCTGTGTGGGTTTTGTTGTGATCTTTGTGTACTTTGGCAGGGATATTTCTCCACGGTGTGGACAAATTTAATGAAGACTGCGAGAATCCAATAACGATAGCTGACAAGTCAAATACAACATCGTTGCTTGACGAGAAGATTGACGAAAGGGCAAAATCTTCTATTCGAACATAATTCCTAACCACAACTAGAATTTGCAATTCGGGCTAGGCCTAACTTGTCCCTTATGTACATGCTCAGTTGATGATTTTTCACTAGAATTTGCAATTCTGGCTAGCAGGCTAGGCCTAACTTGTCCGTTATGTACATGCTCAGTTGATGCTGTTTCTCTGGTGTAAATTTTGGTTTTGCCAAGTTTAAATAGTTTTGACAATTTGTTGTTAATAGTTTCATAACACATTTAGGAGGTCTTATACTGATCATGTTTGGACATATGGAAGGAACAAGGATTGGACTTTAAATTTAGCACTCGGCAAATTTTTCTCGCAATTGTAATTCTTTTTGTTTTTTTTTTATTATCCGAATTGTACATTAACTTGAAACATCAAATTGATCATGTAGCACTCTGGCAGATTTTCCTCCCCCTCCTTCCCTCAGTTCCTCTTTCCTGCGTTGATTTTTACCATAAGATTCCAACATCGTTGAGGGGGCAGCAGCCATCACTGGCGGCGGCGTGTCCTTGGGTGATTGGATTGAAAGGTAAATCTTTCATTCATTCAAAGGTACATCATCGCATTCAATCGGGCTCTTTCATTCAAATCTGGGTGGTTATCTGGGTGGTTGGTACTTGGTATATCATCCATTTGTATATGAAGTGGTGGCCGACCGTGCCAAGTAGTTAAATGTTTTATGATTGTTTTGAAAAGTTAATGAGTTTTTAAAATATTGCTCCGTACTACTAAGCTTACCTTGTTTAAAGGTGAGCTAATCTCAAACATGCTTCGATTGAAACTAATTTTAGTAACTTGAATTTTTTCTACACATGCATTAAATTAGCCAATTATATATGTTTAAGCTTATTTTAAAACTTTAACTATCTTTAAAAGTTCAAACTTGATTTGTTTATGTAACAACTCGATTTTGAATGAATGAACATGAGCTTAAAGTTAGTGAGTATATTTCTTATTTTGCCCTTAAAAGTATATTCATTTTTAAAAAGTTAGTGAGTATTATTATATTGATAAGGGTAAAGAATGGAAAGTAGATGTAAAAATTGTAAAAGTTGATGTGAGAGAAAAATAATTGGAATTCCAAGGTAACACACTTAAAAAGGGACGGAGGGAGTATCAATTATGAGTAATTTTTTTGGTTACTTTTAGATTCCCCTGGTCTATACGAACCAATTATAACAAAAAAAATCGATGCTAATCTAACAAATGTATTTTTTTTTGAATAAAGATAAAAATAATCTGCAAGGATTTTTATTTTATTTTTCTACTTTAAGCTAGGGTGTACTGAGAAATCGCGGGAGTGCATTTATAGAAGCTTCATGTTAGAGAGGGAAAATTGCTCGTTCCTTTTGACGGTGACAATTGGGGAAGAAAACAAATTTTCAGGTGTTTCTCGAGAAACTGCTGGGAATCGATCGCCCCAACTGTACGTATATCCATATATACAATCACGAGACAAAAACCCTAAACCCGATTCAAAATCACGAGCAATCCACCACCCGAATTCCAATTTTTCGAAACCCTAGTTCTTCGTACTTTCTTCGTTGGTGTCAAGAATGGCTTCGTCCGAAATTGAAATCGTATCAGAATCCAATGGCGATCATAAGAACTCGGTGCAAGTGCCTTACGGAGTCCCCGTGGACGTTACCGATGTTTTTGGCGCGTCTGCTTACGGAGATTTCGAGAAACTTCGAAAGTTCGTCGAAGAAGACGGCGCTTCTCTCTCCCAACCTGACAGCAACGGCTATTATGCTCTTCAATGGGCTGCGCTCAACAATTTCGCTGCTATTGTGCAGTATATCATCGAGGTAGGGGGGAAGTGTTTGGATTGAGGTTGATTTTTGTTGTTTTTAAGATTTTCTGAAATGTTACTGTATTTCACTAGACTTCTGAGCCCACGCAATGAGTGTGCATATCACGTCGTGAAAAAAGGATTGAAGAAATTGGGTTGACTTCTGTTGTTTTAAGGATTTGCTGGAATAGTATGCCCTCCGTCCTATTTTGTTAGCTTCATACGAAAGGTCGTTGCATGATGATTTGAGACAAAAAGAAGTGTTTTTGAGCATAAATTTTCAAACTTTTTTCAACATTCAAATGGAAAGTGCGAAAAAAATTCAAAATTCAGTTTGGGGAGTAGTTTATTTTTGGAGGTCTCCCGTAAGAAGCAAACAAAATGGGACGGAACCAGTATCCCATTTTGTTTCGAAAAGTCATGGCCTGATGATTTGAAAAAAAGAAAGAGTGTTTTTGAGCATAAATTTTCAAACTTTTTTCGTCATTCAATCAAAAGGAACGTGCAAAAATATTCAAAATTCAGTTTGGGAAGTTTATGAGGTCTTCATTAGGAAGCAAACAAAATGGGATACTGATTCTGTTCACCAGTTTATGTTACCTCTTAGTTGGAAAGATGTGTGAATAGTAAAAGAAGTGGATCACAAATTTGGTGAAACGAATTGGTGGTGGTTTCTTGAAAAGTTACTGAATTTGTTCTTTATTGAAGCATGGTGGCGATGTACATGCCACAGATAATACGCAGCAGATGGCACTGCATTGGGCTGCGGTACGGGGTTCGATTGTGGCAGCAGATGTGTTGTTACAGAATGGTGCTCGGGTTGAGGCTGCTGACGTAAATGGTTATCGGGTAATTGCTCAGAATCTGGCTGAATTATGGAAACCGATCATGTTTCTTGTTTGTGGATAATTGATCCAAAATGTGAATAGGGTTTGAAGTACTGGTGTGAGGAAATTGAGATAACTTTTCAGGTTGTCTATTGCTTAACAAGACCATCTCCAATGCTTACTCTTTTTCCTAATGGCGTTCCACTAAATTTTTTGGTTGAAAGCTTGTTTTGATATGGAATTCTCCAACCCTCATGCGTATAATTTAGTTGGACTCCATATTTAACATTCTGCCTCCCTGTGCAAATCAAACCACAAAAAATAATTTTATCACATACATAATATCTGAGCTTGTCCATTGCTGGATAATATGGAACTCCTGTTTAATTTGGCATTGAGAATGTAGAAGTTATTATTTTGTGACCTGTGAGTGTTTGGGATTTGATTGAAGAGTTGGTTTAGCTGGATTTGGTGTTTCCCTCTTCCTTGTATATCCTCTAATGCAGTAACCAAAATGCTTTTATCACAGGCAGTTCATGTTGCAGCCCAATATGGACAAACAGCTTTCCTAAATCACATTATTGTGAAATATGGTGCTGATTTTGATGCACCAGATAACGATGGCAGAAGCCCTATTCATTGGTATGTTAAAGGCTATGTACTCCTACATCACTTGAGCTTCTAGCAAAATTCTGTGATCTTTTTTCTGGATAGCATCCATCTTGCTCATAGTGTCCCATTGAGGGCTGAAATAACTACCCATGATCCATCAGTTATTTCGGCCTAATAATCAAGAATAAAATCTAAAATAATTAAGAGATAATACAACCCACTAGTCCTACAATTTTGGTGCGTGGACCCTCGCAAAGTTGCATGATGTCTTGTATTTATAGGCTCGAATCTGAATAAGAACCACTGGCGCATCATCCCTCTTTTGTAAGAACATGATCTCCACTTTCTTCGCCAATGCCTAAGTCCACGCACCAACGAGGTATGTGGAATGGTTATCCAACATCGTTCCAGTGCCTAAGAAGAATGGCAAAGTGCGAATTTGTATAGATTTTCATAACTTTCAGAGATGTGGTAGACGTAACATTTCCTTTGATATAAGATGAAGATCTTGAGTGACAGATTCTTGTAGACTTTAGTACAAAGTTGTATCACTAGTTGATACTGTTTGGAGGGATATGTTTTAGGCTTTTAATGGTGATGCAGTAATTTTTTGTGGCACTAGTATCTTCATATATTCTTCTTAGCCTTTTAAAGTTTGTGGGGTCAAGTTGGATCATTTTGTTCATTAACTTCTACCTTGTCCTATTCCGCATTATTATGGTGGAGGTGAATATTGTCATTTCCATTTTATTCCATTTTGGCCGAATGATGTGATAACATAAATGCCGTAGTTTGAATTTATTATAAGTGGCTGGAATCATGGGATTTGGGAATGTTTGATTTTGTTTCATAGGCTTTGATTTGGATATTTTATCGTTTAGTGCTTTTAATCAGGGCTGCGTTCAAAGGATTTGCGGATACAATTAGATTACTTTTGTTTAGAGATGCCAGCCAAGAGAGACAAGATAAAGAAGGTATTTCTACAAGGGACTTGATAAATTTTACCCAATATTTTGTTGCTCAATATCGTTGACATGTCGGGTGAATACCTTCTAATATAACACTAGAGTATCAAAGGAACTGGAAGAACAAAAGAGAAAAAGTCCTCGATTGTTCGATCGTGTAAAGGAAAGAAGTCAAATATAGAGAGTCGCCAGATAATTTTACGGAGAGTTGAATAAAATTACGAAAGATATTATTTAAGGTTTGATTTCTTTTCTTTTCATAGATTATAGTACTTCAAATGACATAGCGTCGCACTTCTAATCGAATTACGTAATTGCTGTGTCAGGGCTCAGGGCTGCAGCCATAACATTCTGGCAACCAAAAATATGGTTAATTTGGTATATGGCTTAATCTGTTCGGTTATTGATGCCACATTGCTGATTATTCTTTATGTTAGGTTGTACGCCTTTGCACTGGGCTGCACTAAGAGGAAATGTGGAAGCATGCACTGTTCTTGTACATGCAGGCACAAAACAGGAATTACTGGTGAAAGATAATGCCGGATTTACTCCTCTGCAGCTGGCATCTGATAAAGGTTATCGGCATATAGCTTTATTTCTGGTACGTAGCTCTGTTTTTTCCTATCTCACTTTTTGCATTATCTAGTTGTAACTTTCAGAATTTATCATAGAACTTTAAAAACTTGAGGAGTATTTAGCACCTGAATCTGCTTTGGCACAAGATTTCCTGACATAACAAGGTGAAATAATAGCATCGTGTCTGGTTAGTCTACTCGTGCTATAAGAAAATAATGCATCTCCTCCAACAATATCTGGTTCATTCGCTTTGCCTTTGGGGAGGAAAGGCTTATCATTGCAGATTCTCCTACAACAATATCATGTATGGTTATTCTGTCTTTTCATTCTATTTCGATGAAGATCAGTGTCCATTTTTGCTGCCTCTGTCTGAGACAGCGCCAGTGATTTGGTGATCTCTCAGAGTACTTAGCGAACTATCTTTTTTTCCTTTTGTGGATGCAAAAGAATCCACGTATGGTATTTCTTCTTTGTTTGGAAGGATAAACACGTGCTTTCTCACCAGAACCCTAATCTGCAAGACAATAAATGGTTAGAGCACGTTTGCCTCTCATCGGCAAAGGCCCTCCGATGCTTAATTTAGTACTGGTTCTCTAATTAAGCAAAGAGCAATGCATATAACAAAGAGCTACAGCGTACCTTTCTTCATGGGTTTGAGGTTGTATTTATAGGGGTAAGTTTACTTGTTGATCAAGTGCCCTTGTTGCCCTAGTTTCCCTATTACGTTAGGAAACCTGCCTAATGGGATTTGTCCCATTAGGTATGCCTATGCTGTACACACAAGATCTCCTCTTGTGGTTGGATTCCTTTCCATATAGGACTCTTTCCTATATGGCCGTGTAATCATGCTTCTACTAGGATCCTGCGTTCCTTAACTGATATGGAATGCTCACGTCATTCCCTCAAGTCATGGGATACGCCTCTTGTCACGTAAGAGGCTGCTTCTACTAGGATCCTGCGTTCCTTAATTGATATGGAATGCTCACGTCATTCCCTCAAGTCACGGGATATGCCTCTTGTCACGTAAGACTATTCCAGATTCTTCTAGAACGGCATGCCCCCTTATTCCCTTTAAGGCGAACTGACCGAGCTTTCGCACAGCTCGGCTTTGCTTTTACTAGCTCATAGATCATGGTGTTGAGCCATATTTAGCTCGGCTCTTGGTCTTGCACCCTTTCGTGGTGCTGTAACGTGTCATGACTCTGGCCATATTCGTGGCTAGACTAGCTTGGCTACAACCTAAGGCATCCCTCTATGGCTTAGCCATGCTAGTCTACCATCCCGTGGTGCACATATTATTATTTTACCCTTGCACATGGCCTACCCTGCTCGGCCATGGATTAGGGCATCCCTCTGTGACTTTACTGAGCTAGTACACCCTCACACAGTGTTCTAGACCGCGTGCTCGATGAATTTTCATAGGAAGTTGGGTTTTACCCTCTCCATCTTTAGGTAAGTTATTTTCATTGAAACAAAACCAAAAAAACAGGTGCACTGGGGCAGCCCCCCAGAACAATACAACAAACTGAAAATCGAACAAACCTAGCTAGAGCATACTAACTACAAAACAAACTCAGCAAGTTTAACAAGTGACTAAGACAAACAAAAGAAATTGACTATGGCACCACAGCAAACGCTTTCTTTGGAATTTGTCATTCCCTTCAGGAGTCTGTTGTTATCAGATTTCTTGACATTCCTCCATGAACTCAGATAAGACCGATTATCAGAAGCTAGTATCTTGTTAGCTCCCTATTTTGCTCGCTTGAGAAACATTTAAAAGAGGTTTCCAAATAGGTAAAACTTTTTTTGAATTGAGATCCTGCCCACAGTTTTGGAATCTTTTTGGTCTTGTTTTTTAAATAATAATTAACTCGTGGAAAAGGCCTTCGCTCTGAGGATTGAGAACTGGCGTTGAAGTCTCATTTCCGATGTGGCTGCAGCTTCATGTAAAATTTCTATTAGTAAACAATGGCTTGCTGTTCTCTCTCTGTCAGCCACTATTGGTAGCTGGACCTTCATGTACTACACAATTGAACAAGCCAAATGTTGCTAAAATACAGATAAACAAACAGACCAAAAGCTGAGATTATGGTTGAAGAAGATACCAGCTTATACTGAACTGGGACAATTATTTGGTGGAATTAATTTTGTCAAATTTCAGTTTGTTTTGGTTTTGATGGTTGAGTATGCAAGTAATTATGAGAACACAGGTTTTCGTAGTGATTACAGGATCACCTTGTAGTAAAAGAATGAAGTGTTCACGTTACATTTGGACTGTAAATTATACTTTTGATTGATATAAGTGTAGCTCATGAACAATGCAACTGTCTAACATATGGTTTTGGTGGCTGAACATGGATAGCACTTTACCAAGTCCGGAGGATTGAGGGTATTGCGCTATTTACCAGTCAGCGGTATTATTGGACTGAAACACATTGGCAATTAATGGCATATCTTAAATGTTATGACCCTCGGTAAGCTCAGTGGGAAATAGAGACGGCATCACTCAAAAGTGCCTTTAGACCATTAGTTTGTCGATCACCATGTATGGGGTTTAGAATAAGGAAACTTTGGAGATTTTTGTTCCATTTCTGTGTGCACTGTATTGAGAAGTCTTATTTGGGTTTTTACTCTGGTCACAGCATTTGTCTCCATGTTCGTAGTAATCCATCAAAATTTCTACATTTTCACTTGAAAAATGATTGTATTGTTTTTTATTCAGTCTAGTGCACAGCGTAGTCGAACCAAGCTCTGGGAAGGCAAAGTTTGCATTGGCCGATTAGAGGATGTAGGTTATGCCCCCATTCTGTTCTGTATAGTTTCTATTAACATCATCCTTTTCATCAACTCGGTTATATGGGGTGAGTGAAACAAGAATTTATAACATCATTTTTCAATTTTACTGAGGGTACTCCACCATGATCATGACTAATTTCTGCTGCTCATGCTAGCTCCCGATCTTCCAAAGGTTACTGCCATAGTTGGACTTTGGGGATGGACGGCTGTGTCTCTGGCAGTTGGTGCATTGATGATGTTATACCAATGCAGTAGGTAATTATTTGGTGTACAACTTCTCTTTTATATCATATCTACTGGCTTTTATTAATGCTTTACTGTAATTTTTCTCGTTCTATTCTTGGAGATTTTCTCTGTGATCTGTCTACTCAAAATGCGCACCCCCTTGTGCAGAATAAAATTTTCTATCGAACTTCAGTCTCCGTAATTATATCAAGTGTTTAATGCAAAAATGATTTGTTATATTACTCTTGAGATTGATTTTGGTTTCAAGCATTTGCTTGTTGACCCGTGTCTTCTTGTTTCTCCATATCGACAATCTAGTTATAGGCCGGAAACCATTGATTGTTGATTTCTTTTCCCCTCTCATATTCAGTCATTCCTTTTTGCAAGATCTATTCAGGAACGAACTATGCCATCAGTTACTTTTTGAAAATCTATCAGAAGTGGTGCTTCTATGTTTCGGAAGTTTACAATTAATTGTTGTCACGCATACATTTCTTGTAATAAGCTAAAGTAGTAGCATTATGCTTTTACATCTGCTGTGCCATTAATTCTCTCAAAGTAGTGCTGATGACCTCTATTTGATTCCAGCAAAGATCCAGGTTATTTGAAAACAGCAGGAGAGTTGGGTGGCCATTTAGATGGACAGGTATGCAATTTCTACTGATGTACATTAACTGCATGCTTGCATTTTCTTATCTAGGTAAGAAGGCTTCAGAGGCTTTTCCAACTTAGATTCTTTTATATTTCTCTGGCTTCCACGCAACTATGATCCATTAAATGTGTCTATTGGAGTATACCATTTTACTGTGCCAGTGCATATATTTCATATATTTGAGTGCTCCTCCTCTGGACTTAACAAATTTTGACTTAACCATTCCCTATTTTGACTTAACCATTCCCTATTTTGACTTAACCATTCCCTTGTCCTAAAAGGATTTTAGTATACTTCTTCTCGGCTTTTTTGTGTAACTTAGGATACTTGATGCACCCATATGATTCATATTTTGAAACTTAGTCATTTTATTTTTCAAAATGGAATTTGCATGATTGTCACATAGTTTGTTAACCGAGTTACTCGAGTTTAACTCAAAATCACATCTGCTTGTTTAGAAGCTCCGCAAGTTGTTTTGCAACATTAACTGGAGTTTAGTCCCTACCCTAAACCTTAAGTTGTAGGTTGGTCTTGAGAGGTGAGTTCATAAGAATTTTCGTACTGAGGTTTTTGATTCGCCTCTGTATTCTTTTATCAAATAATGTTCTTTTATGAAGCTTTTGGGGCTCAATTACTTGGCAATTTGTATAGTGCTCCATAGCCTAGGTGATGTTTGATAAATGGATATATTCCTTTTCGTTGTGTTACATTTGTTGCTGGATGTTTTGGTAAATGGCTATGTTTTGGTAACACTTTGACATGAAAAGATTTCTATATTTAACAGGATCCTTTACTGAATATTGATCTAAACAATTCCTCGATCTGGACTGGAAATTGGTCTCAACTTTGCCCTACCTGCAAGGTTTCTCTATAAACTCCTTGTCTCACAAGAATACAGCTGATAAAACTACGTATTGCTCTATATACTTTTGCCAT
Source organism: Gaultheria prostrata (assembly GCA_036023075.1). NCBI lineage: Eukaryota > Viridiplantae > Streptophyta > Magnoliopsida > Ericales > Ericaceae > Gaultheria > Gaultheria prostrata. Next base: position 7,530 of record JAXBDA010003343.1, on the reverse strand, counting down.
GCATTTAGTGCTAAAGATATGGATTTATCTTTTTGATTTTCAGATAATTAGACCAATTCGCTCAAAGCATTGTCCTGTGTGCAAGCACTGTGTGGATCAGTTTGACCATCACTGCCCCTGGATCTCTAATTGTGTTGGAAAGGTAAGGGTTTCTCGAAAGTTAAGAATAAGATGAACCAGGAATTACTTAGCGTGAAGTAAAAAGGATGTTTTCACATATAATGAATGAGAGATATTGTTAACAAATGATGGTATACTTTTCAGTTTTCACTTATTTACAGGTTGTATGCTCTGTGGCCTACTGGCCTTCGGGCATCACCACTTCTTGGTCTGTTTTCTTAGGAGGATTAAAAATTCCTTCCCATCTGGTACTATATTTGCCCGTCAAGATCACGAGCTCATTTGGGAAGTTTCTAAGCTTTATGTGGAGTAAACTGTTGTGCCAAATGAGGCTGCAAGGTGGTCTATGCCACTTTCATGCTTCTAGGATTTTTTCTTTTTGATGCTACAATGCTTAGTCATCTTTTACTCAAAGTGGAGGAATCTTAGCTGTCAGTATGCGGCCTGTTGATTGTGTTTTGCCCCAAACCACTCCTTGCACTAATCTATTCAATTATTGATATTTGTGTATCATGATTTGTTTCTGTAAACACTTTACAAATGAAAGCTTCAAATCGGGTCACAGACTCTTGAAGTTTTGTGGATGCCATGACCCTAGCACTGTGTACATAGCAAAGGTGCCTAGAAGTGGCTCTCTTTCAGCTACATGGGACGGCATTGCATAGATATCCAATAAACCGATTTATAGTTTGTCTCCTGTCATTGATTTCCTAGATCTCCTTTCTGTTTTTTTCACATGCTTGGCTGGTTTTAATGCTTGTTGCTGGCTGGACCCAAAAGAATTGCTTTTGTAATTTTGATCCGCACCTACATGGGATTGCTTATAGTTTGATTGTGATAAATTGACAGTCATGGTTATTTCTCATGGAAATTTTACGAACCTTGGTGGGATTCCTCTGTATACTGCACTTAACTAAAAGGCTGGGTGGGGTTGGGTTCAGTTTCCTTTATCTTGTTGATGAGATCAGTGATCAGTTCCCAGTCCAGTTCATTAGTGCATTGGGTGCAGGTGACTAAAATCAAAGTATATTCTTAGATTTGTTTAGTTCTGTTGTAGAAACTGATAATTCCTCCACCATTAATTCCAATCATTTTTTTGTCATCTTCTCTCTAACAAGGGAAGTTTGAGAGGCTAGGAGGGGAGTGTGAATATCATCCTGTCTGTATTTTATGCTCAGCTATTTTTCTCTTTTCTCAAATACAATGTGGCTATCCATGTTTTGCATAGGGCCTATTTAAAGAATTTATACTCTATTATGTTGGTTTTTTTCTTTGCCATTATGGTAATCAGCTTTATTACTGTTATCCTACTGAGTTTTGCAGAGGAATAAATGGGACTTCTTTGTTTTCCTCTGGTTGGCAAATCTATGCTCGTTTCTAGGTGCTGTTGTTGCTGTTCAAAGTACGCGGGTTTAGTAACCTTTAACACTGGTAGTTTATGCACATTTTCAGCTTAGATTCCAAAATGATCCTCTATAATGACAGGGTTTTGGACAGCAAAATTGGTGGTTCCAGCTGCAATAACATGGATTCATTATGTAGCCGTTCAACATCCTGGTGCTGTAGCTTTTCTTGTTATGGACATAAGCATTTTTATTGGTGTCTTTACTTTGCTAACAGTGCAAATATACCAGGTATAATTCTGACTAATTTTTGCTTTGTTTGCTTGACGTTTCTTAATGTTTGGAAACAAATTTTTTGTTGTTTTTTGGTTTGTTTTTGGAGACTTGACTAGATAGGAGTGGTGGCAAATGGAAAAAATTGTTGACCATTTTGTGCCTCCTTGTCCCTCTCCGGTCAAATTATGCAGATCTATGCGGATCTGTTTTAATCTTCTTCGCAAAGGTGTTGCTTGGGTGTGGAAATTTGCATAGTTTAATGTAGTCATCTTGTTCCATTAAGTCATAATAGCACAGAAATCAACATTGTTGGTGGTCAGAAACTAAAGAACCGTTCTGATTACATGCTTTTGGGCGTTAACCTTTCTGATTCGCCTGGTAAAAATATCTCAGTACAGTGTATTGCAACAAGAAAGGTAAAAAAGAGGTTTCCTTTAATGTCTTAAACCCTGAAAAATCAGGGAATGATTTGATCAGCTGCCAATGAATGCATGTGCAATCTGTAAAGTAACTCACCTGCATCTACATTATTGATATTTCGGACGCATTAACCCGGAATCGGCTAATCAGTTGTTTCCCAAGAGCAGACATTGTTGTTGTATCCACATGTCGGGTCTTATTGGCTTATTTCCAACACAAGTTTATATTTGATAATGCAGATTGCTCGGAATATCACGACAAATGAATCGATGAATGCAGTACGTTATGCATATCTTCGTAGTCCAGACGGGCGGTTCCATAACCCCTATAACCGTGGGTGTAGAAAGAACTGTGCGGATTTTCTCATTGTTGGACATACAGATGATGATGAGACTCCATGGCCTTCTTTGCAGCAGGTTGCCCAGTAGAAATCCTCTCTCCTTATCTACCTCTTCAACTCGATCCGGTGTCGTACCAAGGCCATCCTCTGAATTTCAAATCATGGGCATATTACACTGTTGGTCCGTAACTGCTGTACATCACTTGTTCATTTTTTACGAAACAATAGAAGTCCAGCTCTATTGCAATATACGTAGAAAGATCATTATTTTGATACATGCTTCCTGCTTCTTTGCTTCAGTTTATATCAAAAAAAATTCATGCTTGCCCCATTTTGTGCTCATAAGCAGAAGAGAAACTGAAATAGTTCTTGCGAGGGTTGCAACGATACACAAGTTTGGAGTAGAAGATTGTTTGTGATACAAAATTTATATGTTCTGCAAATATGCTTCCATTTCATTTGTTTTATTTTACATCCATAATGGTTGAATTACAAGGGTCTACTGTGACAGTGAATGACATTGTGCTAGCAATATAATACTTCCGCGTAAAAGCAACATTGGCCCTTTAGTTTGGATGACATGGCCAAAGGTCGAATGGCCACTGCCCAAAGCAACCTCAACTTTGTTGAATCCCGTTTGGCCATGTCTGATTCTTCACCGGTTTTAAGATCTCTTCGATCTCGAACAGACTTTTCTCGTCCTTCCCGAATATTTCGAGTTCTTTAGCAGCAGCAACATTCTCTTCAACCTAAATGTAAAGTACAAACATAAATAACGTCACAATGTGTGATTTTCAGATATCAATTGCCTATCAAATGCAAAATCACAGTTTCACTTTTACTTTGTGTTCTCTAAAGCTCGCAGCTATCTTATGATTTCATGGTAAGTTACTGTGTAAACAGAAATCACTTCACAGATCCTGCACACAAGACACGGCACAAGAAATCGACAGAATATGGAAGTATCTCCCGGTAGTTATCTAGAAAGAATACCTCATGAATTACAGTGAGCAATAAACCCAGGATAACTAGCATGGTTCATACTGCTCTTTAAGCATGTTTGTTAGCCATGGCAGGAGGTTTATTTTCAAACTACAATTGACAGTAAAATTTAGTCGTTATTAGTCGTAGAAGATAAAGATGCCATACTAAACTTAAATATGACCAAAGTAAAGTTCTAATTACCACATCATTTGATGTGATTTGTCCTACGAAACCAAATGTGGAACTAATAAGCATATCTTCGGAGTATTTATCTTGGTATGATATAGCTTACTCAAGTGACCAAATAAGAGGACCAAAGCCATTGCGTGCAAAACCGATTACAGGCACCAACCCTCGGTCTCAGCACCTCAATCAACCATTCTTTTTAAGTTACCCAACCATTGTGCTAGGTCAAGATGCTCAAGGAAACAGTTCTCTTCACAGGACACTAAAGTATATTGTGCCATAATTATCAAGATGGGCGAGGCGAATAAAAAGTGTAACACTAACACTAGATTATTGTATAATGCAAATGAAGACCTTTAGTTCAGGTGAAGCTGGGTGCCACTCTGGAGGTCTGCTCTCCTTAAGAAGCCCCATTGAAAGTGGAGAAGCACTGATCACTCCCGCACCCTTGCTCTTTAAGTAAGGCAGCAGATCCCTCAAGAGTTGAATCATTAATACCATAGTGGCAATATGACAGAATCACATCGACGGTGCCTGGTGGCACCCGATCAAGAACATAAGTGAAAACTCCCAGGGGAAGTCCCGTAATACCAGTGAAGCGGATCTTTCCTGCTTCCTTTAGTTTTTGAAGAGCAGGAATAGTCTCATTGACAATCTGTTCAAGGAATCAAAACAAACCAACCAAATCTTCAATACCACTTTATAGACAATAAACGATTAACAAGACGGAATAAATTCAACATAGCACAGAAAAATCATGAAAAAAAATTGCCAAATAAAAGTATATTTTCGCTCACTGATGACATGAATTTTGCCAAATAATTTTCCAAAATCACTTTGGTAGCCAATATAGTGATGGGTCGATTTGCTCTAAGAGCCGTATATCGTCGGACAGGCATATAACTGTAAAACCAATATTACCCGGTACAAAACCTGATCAAGCCACTCGAGCCCAAATGAAACCATAAGTCCTGAATTCAAAATCATCTAAGTACCCACTTCAAACTGAAACAAGAGTAAGATACTGAAGTTTGAATTGAGAAATGATATCCAGCTAATTACCCGGTTGGGTTAAGTGCGGGGTCGGCATGTGGATAGATTTTCGGGTCGAGGCACCCTGCTCCGTTGTCATTCCTAATTTGTTTTGTTTTGTTTTGTTTGAAGTTTGGGCCTTGGGGCAATAGAGGTTTTTTTTACCAAATTTCGCGGTCAAACGTAGAAGATATGCTCTACAATAAGTGTAATTCCTAGTGCACTTATAATTCCCAAAGTAGTTGATCAAATTAGGAGAAAGCCAACTGACCGCAGTTGTACCAAACATGGCTCCGCCAACGATGGACGGAGTGTTATAATTAATTAGAACATTAGTCAAATAAGCATAAAAAGAAAAAAAGAAAATCCGGACTCTGACAATTATACTCGGGAAAGACAAGCTCTCCAAGACAAAAAAAAAAAAAGAAAAAAAAAAAAAAGAATCTCTGTTAGAAAAGGAATCGAGATGTTCGAAATTCCCACAATAAGTTACAGTCCAACCCAAACTCTCCCTATGCAAAAAAAAAAAAAACGTACATGCACACTACATGTTAAGACTCTCTGTCTTTTTGTTGCAAACAATTAGTAATTAATTAAACAAAGGCACAGGTTAGTGAAATAAGTATATATATTTTTATTAAAAACCCAGACAAAAATCATTAAATAGATGTCAATATTAAAGAATACTTAAAATAAATACTCCTCAGTCCCAAATTATTGGTCGGATTATGTGAAATATAAATCTTATTTGATAAATCTCAATTATTTGTGTTATATTACAATCTCTAAAAGCATTATAGAGATTGAAAGTGAACATTTTTAAAATTGCAACGAAATCCAAACGGGATCAATAATTTGGGACGGAGGGAGTATTATAATCTGAGTAAAACATTAGTCGTATTATTTTATCAGCTAGTGAAATAAGTATTCCAAAAAAGAAAAAAAGATAAGCACACCAAAGACAAAAATCAAGTATGAGTGTTAGAAAAGGATACGATGTGAGAAATTCTCGCACGTTAGAGCCCAACCCAAACTCTCCCTCGGCAAAAACTTACTGCTATATATCGACCACTACATGTCTTGATGTTAGAATTATCTCTCTGTCGTTGTTGCGAACAATCGAACAAAGGCAGAGAGCTTGAGAGAATTCTGACATACGTACGTACGTGTGCCGGAAAAATTTAGTCATATCAATGGGGGAACTAGTACTGCAAAAGCCGGAAGAAGCTGAAACAGAGCACTCTGTTCCGAAGGAAACGACTGAGGTGGCGAGTGTTTCCAAAGCAAAACATGTTACATGGCGAGTGTTCACTCCTAAAAGGTACATTGTTTGTGTATTGGTTTGTAAGTCTGGTTGCTGAACAATTAGGACACGAAAGTTATTAGAAATTTGTGGCTCATGATATGCGATTTTGTGAACTAATATAGTACTCTACAAATTTAGTTAAAATTTTTGCGGTCCTGAGTTTTTATGATTCAATGTTGTGAATGTGTGTGCTTAACTTATGAATTTTGTGGTTAAAAAAAGTTCGGTGCAAGAATATGAATTTTTACACGGCCCAACTATGAATTTTTGTGGTTGACGATATTAATTTTATGGCGTTTATGGAATTTTGCGGTGATTGGATTTTTGTGGTTCGAGATAAGAAGGTGCATTATGTACACCCTTTTAGGAGGTGTATACAATAGCTGGTCACTTTGATTTATTTTTTTTGCTTGATATATCTCATAGTATCAATCTCTTGTTTGACTAAGTTTTAAAATTTCTTTTTTGCAGGCTACTTGCGGTATTTTCTTTGATCAACTTCATAAATTTTGTCCATCGAGGAGCAATTTCCAGTAACGGTGTCAATGGCAGACCTACAACTTGCACACCAAGTGGACAATGCACTTCTGGAAGTGGTATTCAGTACGTATCTTCTGAAAAGAATTGGTTTTTGTCTTAACACTGCCCTTGCTTCTAAGTCAATTTAATTATATTGTTTCTTTTTCCGAATTTTTCATCCTATGTTGTCCCTTTCTTTGAGTTTCATTTATTTAAATTGCGTCCTACGTTTTTTGGAAAAGCAACTTTTGCTTTTGGTGAAAATAGAAAATACAAAAAATAAAAAGAAATCTTTCAAATAGAAAATAGAAAAAAGAAAAAAAGAATACTCTTCTTCTCTTTCAAGTATCTTCAGTTTTGAGTATTTTCAATCTCTTGTTGTATACAGGGGAGCTTTTAACCTGAGCAACTTTCAAGACGGTGTTCTATCATCTTCTTACCTGGTTGGGCTTATGGTGGCATCTCCAATATTTGCAGGATTAGTTAAGAGGTAAGATATTTATTCCGGGGCATTCGTTGGAGGCACACCATGGCTCTGATCGTTTTGAAATAGACAATATGTAACCTTTGCCTTCTAGAAAGGAAATTACTATATTTTGTTTCCTTCTAGTCTTTACAGTTGTATTCATTTACCTGCATGAAATTTTGTAGGTTTAATCCATTCAGGCTTATTGGATTTGGATTGGCAGTTTGGACTCTCGCGACTGTTGGTTGTGGTTTTTCAATTGATTTCTGGTCCATCACTATCTGCCGCGCGTATGTGTATTGATGAGCCCCTAATATTGTACATATCTGGGCTCATCTAGCTCGTTTAGATCACACACACGTGCGTTTTAGCGCTTGATATGATTGATGTTGCGCAAAGTGTGTTTTTGGAAGTTTCAGGTAAAACCATGGAATAAAGCGCATTTGAAGCGCTCCGGGATGAATCCCAAGGATCCGAGGGCCACGTGTCCCATGTCATCCCACCACCGAGCCTCGAGAGCCAAGACACGAAGATTTGG
>JAXBDA010003342.1:0-35284 GCA_036023075.1 Gaultheria prostrata | reverse complement strand
TGGTTTCGGCCCCTGCACTCCCCCCAATTTTCTACATATTTTTAGTATACTTTGAGATTTTTTTGTAAAATTACTGAAGAGTGGCTTCCGCAAATTAGACAAAAATGGCAATCCTGCGTCCGCCACTGCACCTAACCCACTCAAACTTGATTAATAATCTAGAAGCTACTCCATTTAGTGCCGGTTATTTTAAAACTGGAACCTTCCAAGAAATCTAACGATAATATCCATATGGCCATGAGAATGAGAATTCTAATTCGGTAAATTCTTGGAAGTTGTTTTTTTGACTGGAGTATAGAAAAATGGAAAAACAAAGTGTACGAAGTTCTAATTGGTCAAAAGACGAGCCGTCCACCCAGCATATGCTGTCGGGCATTGTCTCACAAACTATTGCAAGCCTTCTTTGACAAGGAATCTCTATATATATAGGTATGTATGTGTATCTCTTATCTCCTATAACTTGGAGCAAACAATAATGCTCAAAATGCTACTTTCTAAAAAGGCTACATGTAATTCCTCTCATGGCCAAGACTCTTCCTACTTCCTAGGTTGGCATGAGTACGAGAAAAACCCCTACCATGATGTCCATAATCCAACTGGGATTATTCAGATGGGTTTAGCAGAAAATCAGGTGAGTAATCACAAAATTTAATATTTTCTTTCGGCAATCATAAAGGAAACTTGATGTTTACCTTTATCGAGTTCCCTTTATAAGATTTTCTTTTGCCGAGAAAAAAAATTACATATATACATACCATATCACTGATGCCTACGTTATGTTTGGCATCTACGATACTATTCACGTTTCCGTGACGTAAAGTGAGGGTAAATATGATGAACTAAACAATTTTGTCTCTTTTTTCTCTAATGGGCCTAAAAAAAATTCATTAGTTGTAGACGTACATGTATATGTTTGTCTGTGTATGTGAATATAAAGAACGTTGAAACAACGCGAAGCAAAGAACAAAAGTACTATTGCGACTACTTTTTTGGTAGCCACAATTTCATTCACCGATACATTACTAGAATAAATGGCACTTCACGTATTTCACCAATATGCATTGTTGACACATCACGTGATACTCAAATAATAATTATTAAATGTCTTCATAATAACATTGTTCTTTTTTTTTTTGTGCAAATAACATTGTTCTTTGCAGAGTATTCTTTTATTTTTGTCCAATCAAATAATGTAAATATATATGTAGCTCCTACAATTAATAGAAGAGACGGTGTTGTTGTGGTCATTTTTACCACTATATCTTGTGTCTTGATCTCATGTCTTTGGTCATTATTGCAGCTCTCCTTTGACATTATTGAATCATGGATTTCAACAAATGTGGACGCTACTGGATTCCATAAAAATGGAAAATCCATGTTTAGAGAATTGGCACTCTTCCAAGATTATCATGGCTTGCCAGCTTTCAAGAATGTAATGTCCTTTTAACACTTTAGTTATTACTAATTTATTTATTTTCTAACTTATGGCGTTCGGGCCAACTAACATACAGTGAGATTCTAGTATGCGATCGATCATCGTCATACCATGTCAAATTGATAAATCATTAACTCATCTAAAAACTTGCACTTCGCGTGTAAGGATATTATTTCTCATAAATGAACCGAAACACTTGAAAGTAATGTGATTATGAGGTTAGGAACGTGCTTCCAACACTAATCTCCCACTTCTTTTAAAATCAGGTTAAATTGATGATCATCTGTTCATCTAATGAGGGATCCCTCATTTTGTTAAAATGCAGACCTCCCATTTCTCAATTGAATTTTGATAATCTTAACCATTCAATGTATTAAAAACGTGTTTTAAGGGTCCACGCGATGAATCATTAAAAAAAATGAACGGGAGGGGCTTGGTCCGTATTTTATCAAAATGTGGGATCCCTTACTAGAACGGGACTAATATATATATATATATATATACATACGAGAGAGAGAGAGAGAGAGAGAGAGAGAGAGAGAGAGAGAGAGAGAGAGAGAGAGAGAGAGAGAGAGAGAGAGAATAATGCATGCATGCATTGGGTTCATGTATCTAAATGTTGAGGGAATACCATTTGTAGGTGCTGGCAGAGTTCATGGCTGAAATTAGAGGAAACAAAGTGAGATTTGAAGCAAACAACATTGTACTGACGGCAGGATCAACCTCTGCAAATGAGACCCTCATGTTTTGTCTAGCTGAACCAGGACAGGCTTTTCTTGTGCCTACACCTTACTATCCAGGGTAACAATTTAAATTGCTTCTCCTTTATAAGTAGGACAAGAGAGAGTGATATGAACCGAGACGGACTTTCGTGCATAAATCCGACAAGTTCAGGTACAGATGTATCCAAATGCACGAAAAGTCGTAAAAATCAACTTCTGTTTCTGTTTGTTTTTGTTTTTGTTTTGGTTTGTTTTTATTTTGATTTAAAACTTTTTAGCTAGGAGGAGGATGCCTATAAAGTTACTTTCTTAGTTGTGAAAATCTTTCCGTCTTCAAGAAAAATCCTTTTTTTATTTTTCTCAATAAAAGGGAAATAGAAAACTAAACAACTGTGGACCATACTTTAAAAAAAAAAAAAAAAGACTAAAGGCGAAAATAGTTGATTTTCTATTTTTTTTTTCGAAATGGTCTATATTTGTTTAACCAAATGTTGTCCACTTCTGTTGGACCCTTTTCGAGTTAGTGGTGGAGTATTTTCGAATATTGTCTTTTACGAAAACTTAACCTTTTTCTTTCAGAATTTTTTCTAATTGAAGATAAAAATATTCATAAGAAGATTACTTTTTGAGGTTTACTTAATTTTTTTTTTGTTGATAAAATTTCATGTGTTTCGAACACTAATTTCTCTTAGTTATTTTCACAGGTTTGACAGAGATCTCAAGTGGAGAACTGGGGTCGAAATAGTACCCATCCATTGCTCGAGTTCAAATGAGTTTCGACTCACTGAGTCCGCCCTAGAAGACTCGTACCAACAAGCCCAAAAACTCAATTTAAGAGTGAAAGGAGTGCTAATCACAAATCCATCAAACCCTTTAGGCACTACCATGACCAAAAAAGAGCTCAACTACCTCATCAATTTTGCCATTGCGAAAAAAATCCATATCGTAAGTGACGAAATTTTTTCAGGCACGGTGTTCGACTCTCCAGAATATATAAGCATCACGGAATTAGTAGTGGAGAGAAAGCTTAGTGAAACGACGGATATTGGGAATCGAATCCACATCGTATACAGCCTGTCGAAGGATTTGGGCCTACCGGGCTTTCGAGTGGGCCTGATTTACTCGAACAACGAAAAACTACTATCGGCTGCCACTAAAATGTCTAGCTTCGGGCTCGTTTCCTCTCAAACCCAATTCTTCCTATCGAAAATCCTTGCGGATAAGAGATTCACGAGAAATTACATTAAAACTAACAAGAAGAGGATTAAAGAGAGAAAGGAAATGCTTGTTGGTGGGCTTTTGAATGTGGGCATAAAGTGTTTGAAGAGCAATGCTGGGCTTTTTTGTTGGGCAGACATGAGGCATTTGCTAAGGGATAATACATTTGAAGGGGAAATGGAGCTTTGGAAAAAGATTGTTTACGAAGTTGGGCTGAATATAAGCCCAGGGTCGTCTTGTCATTGTGTTGAGCCCGGTTGGTTTCGGATTTGTTTTGCGAATGTCTCGAAAGAGGCCCTAAATGTCTCGATGAAGCGGATCAAGGCCTTTGTTGAGCCCATGGGCCGTGGGATAAATGGTTTCAACCAAAGGGATGTGGTTTGTAAATGGAGAGTCTGGACTCTTTCTGGACTTTCCAGCTGTCGTTTTGTGGACTTTTCAGCTGTCGTTTTGTGAGAGGGAGGCAGACCGTTAGCCTCATGTAAAGGAAAAGGGTATTTTTAAGTGCAAGCGAGCATTGCCGCCTGCTGCTCCACGGCTTTCCCTCGTCACATGTTGGTATGGGCTCCACTATAAATCGTTTAGTTACTACAACAATATATATGGAGAAGAAAAATTCTTGAAACACCATGTGATGCTGATCATCACAGAGTTATAGAGTATGATCATCACGTGGTGCTTCAAGAATTTTTCTTCTCCATATATATTGTTGTAGTAACTAAACGCTTTATAGTGGAGCCCATACCAACGTGTGCCGAGGGAAGATGTCTATCTCAAATCTCTTTTATTATTCCTATCATTCGTATTAGTATGATATGTAGTATTAGTATGATATGTCATTTGTATGCGATTTGACTTGAGTACTAATTTGTACTTTGTGCTTTCTTGTTTTTATGATATTTCGATTAGGCAAACCAATTAATTCATGACACTTGTGGTGCAGAGAGCTCTTCTCACGAAATGTCATTATATAATAATATATAAGATTTCAATAGTGTCCCCAAATCTCTTTCTTGAAAGACAAAGTGTATAGTTTTTGTCGGAATTGAAGGTCAACGAAGAAGTAGCAAAATACTTCCCCGTCCGGATTTGTTGGTCCACAAACATACTTTTTCAAGTTCGAAAATATTTGTCCATTTGGAAAAGTTAAAGGGTAAAGTATGGAGAAAGTATACAAAAAGTGATAGGAAAAAAAGTTGGAATCCCAAATATGGACCAACAAATCCGGACGGATGGAGTACAAAATGTCATCAAGGCTCTAAATCCAACATACATCTCTTTGGAATTCGTATCCACCAAATGAAGGACAAAAATTGGACAGAATCAGTTGTTTTATAAAAACTCGATCATGTCAAACATCATGTTATCGGCTATCAATTAACAACTGATTGGATCATATTTATCTTCAAATAATAAGTAGATTTCCCATTGGGGTGTGTTAGTTTTTTTTAATGTGTTCCGCAATGATGTGTATTAATATCCAACCGATGTCGTTTTTGATATGGTTAAATTTCTCGACAAGTTCTACAGAATTAGCAGTTTTCATCTTCAAACTGGGTTCAGAATGATAATGTCAAAATTGGACCATCCAAATATTTTTAGAACCGGAAAAAGTGAAAAGTATTCGCTCCCAAAATTCAAACCGGACGCAATTTTACGTTGTCTGATGTGAGACTTTTTTTTCTACACATAACCCAATGAATGCCTTAATCAGCTGGATCACAACGTTGACTTTCTTCGAATCTTAAATCAACCTAAACTACCATTTTCAACTTATTTGTAAGTTGGAATTAAACTAACATACAACTCTTTATTTGGTTACGAAATCAAATATTCTTACGAAACAAAGAAATCTTCTTCTCTTTTTAACCAAAAACATTTCAGATGGAGTATCCATTTATATAAAATACTTCCAAATTCATCTGTTAGGAATCTGTTTCCTAATTTTCGTCGTCCGTCGGCTGCCATTCAAAATGGCAGTCGACATTCCACTCTAGCGGCCGCCATAAGTTATGGCTGTCTAGGTTTCGTGAGTCAAACAAAATACCGGCCGACATTTTAATCTGTCGGCCGATGATCGTGATTTTATCAAAAGTCGAAAAGGTTTCTATTTTTTGTTCAAACCCAGCACTCACCGCTCGCAGTCATCAATAACAAACAGAGTCCACAAGGGGTGCAAATTTGTTCACCCTCACCTAATGAGGGTATACAAAATCTTTACTCTGATTGGTTGAAACGATATGGGGTCCACAGAATTAATACACTTTTTGGTAAGCATGACATCATTTTGTTGTGGGGATCCACACCATTTGTGGTGGATTCCACACCAATTCAACCAATCAGAATGGAGGTTTTATTCATGCACCTTCATTAGGTGAGGGTGAACAAATTTGCACTCGTCCACGAGAAGCAATATGCAGTCCCGTGCCATATTTCACAGTTTGCATTCTCAAATAAAACGCTGCATTTCACAATCAAAGCAGTACACAAAACAATAAATAAAATAAATTTTTTCATTTCACTAATAAACAAACTTTTACAAGTGGATTTTGAGTACATCATCACCTCCTACACTACTGAGCTACAGGTGGAAAATTTTCGATACAACATAAGAACACGACCTGAACCCGACAAAAAATTAGCGGATTAGGGTTAGCTATTTTTGACACGAAACAGGAATATGACACCACACGATAACACTAAAAGTTAAAATAGGTTGGATTAGGGTTGAGAGAATTCTGACACGAACATGAGATAACACGGCAAACACAACACGACATGTAAATTTATAGAAAGACACAATAACCCGACACGAACCTAGCGGGTTAGGGTCGGCTATTTCTGGCATGAAATATGAATATGATACGATACGATAACACGAAAAACTAAACAGATCGGGTTAGGATTGAGAAAATTCTGACATAAACACGAGATAACACGATACAACACAACACGACGCCCACCATCTTTCTGACTTGATCTTGTAAAGGAAGGAGCACGAAGGTCACTACCCGTCCGAGGATATAACAAATAACAAAAAAACAAAGAAAAAAAACTGCAAAAAACCAGCAACAATAGTGAAAAGTCAACTCAAGCCTGGATTTTGTGTAGGGTAGATCAGCAAGGAGCTGAATTACCGGTTCAGCCATAGGTGCTGAAGCTGCATCGTCACTACGTCCGTGTCAAACCCGACCACCATATGGTATGAAGATCACTGAGGTAATGATCATCGTCAGACAACTGTATTATTAGGAGACGATTAAAAAAGAACCAACAAAAGACCCAGGAAGACGGTCCAATCCATTGCAGATGAGCTTATCTCCGAAAATCAACTAGACTAAGAATTTAGGAATACAAACTATAAAAGTAGATGGAAATTAAACAAACGAAGACCCTTCACAACTCTTTATTTGGGGCCAAACAAACATTTACTCTTAAAAATAAAGATATACTCCTAATGAAATGGTACAACACCTATGGAGATCGATCATTGAGGTAATGATCAAGATCAGAGGATGGTACAACCCGAAGCGGCTCTCGAACCGTCTCCGCCATCGGCGCTAGTGCTGGAGTTTTCACCTCCGGTCTTGACACCGGGCCACCCCTTGCACTGACAGTGTTGGCCTTCCGGTATGCGTTTGTAGACCGACGGAACGTGCAACCCGCACCCTCCCCAGCTAGCCTTCCCACACTTCGAACATTTCACCTCGTAGCACATTTTCTTTTTTTCTCTCTCTCTTTCTCTGCGTGACAAACAACTTTTCAGATTTTAAAGTATGGGATCCATATGCCAAACAACTTTTTAGATTTTATAATCAATTGTAGACTTTAATAACTTTGGTGGGGATTAGTAGTATATTTCACCGTTTATTGAATCTTGACCTTTTCGAAGTTGACTTGGTGGTATCCAGAGTGACGTGATTGACCAAGTTTATGAGGGTACGTATCACAGTTGCTTTGACAGAAGATTTTGTCCCCAAAAGTCTTCTCATATTTTATCTTTTATCGTCTTCGTAATCGTTCGATTTTAATGGATATCAAATGATTACAAGTGGAGAAATTCCAACATTATAATAACTGATGACATTTAACAGTCCCGTCAAATGCAACTGCATTGGAGGCCTCTCAGATGTAGCCTCTTTTAAAGCCCGTTATCATGAAATTTTCTAGTGGTCCGTCATCATAGAGTGTGAATTATAAATTTTTAAGATGTGAGGTAAGATGGGTTCCGTTCTGAAACCACTTGAAAACTTTTTATTTAACCCAAAATTGCTTGGCCATGAGCAAAGAGGTCGCGACGTTAGATTGATTGATCAATTAACCATTTTCATGCCCAAGTGGGACTATATTAAAACTAAACTCGTCAAGACAACGAAAATTTAATTTTAACATAATTAAAAATTGTTTCGTGTGGCACTAATTTTTGACAAAATGACTAGTGGGTCAATGCACCTGGTATCATGGCACTAATATTTTATCTTTCTTGCACGTATTATAATTCTAGCTTGAAATTGATATTAAATGGAAAGAAATTAAAATATCTTACAAAACAAGCCAAGACGTTTTCTATGGACTATGCATAGTTTGACTATCGATGATGTAAAGGAAAACACAATAAAATGATAGACTATTTCCGCACCGGCATTCTCACAGAGTGGTTCTAAAAGTTTCCGGAGAGGCCTTTAAGTTTTTTTTTTTTTTTTTTGGGGGAGTAGGACTTGATCCCGGGATACAGTGTGGGGCATCAAGAGCTCTACCGCATGAGCTAGCCACCACTTGCGAGAGGTCAGTAAGTTCATCAATATTTTTTTGTTGAATGTTTCATAATTTTTTATTTACTAGCGTCCTAAAAAACTTCATGTTACGCTATTCAGGCAAAAAGTAGAGTGTTAATTTTGCTTGGAAGTTGATATTGGCACTCTCCAAATTGTTAATAGCATTCCCATTTGAGAGTGTCAATATCAAGTCCATATAAAGATTGACACTGCTCTTTGAAATGTCATTAATAATTTGGGGAGTGTCGATATCATTCCCCCTTTTCTTTTGCGAGCTTTCGGAATGTCAATACAATCCATTATACCACACATGCACACTGCGCATACATTATTTCTATATTACAAAACAGAGCGTTTTCAATTATTGTCTACGCATATATATAAACAAATTACCATTCACGGCCATCCGACCATAGTATCATGTTAAGGTTATAGCCGTCGGATCATTTCCTTTAGAGAGAAAGTTCTCCTTACCGTCGGATCATATCCTTTTTAAAGAGATATAGATTAGAGCGTCTCCAATGGCATGCTATATGAAGTTCTAAATTTCCTTTTTCAATTATGAGGTTAAACACATGCTATATTTACCTATGTTGTGCCATATATAGCACCACATATAGTTACTAGAAATTACTCGTGCCTAGAGGCACGGAGCAACACTTTCTGAACACAATTTAATTGGGTTTATCCTTCTTTACTATTGGGCGTACATATTTATTTAATCATCTTTACAAATGCACGGTTACCCGACCAAATATAATTAGATATCAAAATTAAAGCAACCATATAGCATGGATCCAAGTACATAATTTCAATCAAAATTCATGACATTACAAAAAAAATTAAAACTCTATAATGGCATAACAAAAGTAAAATGAAAAATAATCAACATGATTATAAGCAACCTTTTTCTACCAAGTTATACACCAGACCAAATGAGTGTCATGATAACTTAAGAAAAAAGAACACGAAAAAAGGAGGAACATAGGTTGCTTCTATTACGAAAAAAAAAAGACCGGGGGTCTCTTTTAAAAAAAGTCTCTATGATCAGCATGGGTGCCTCTAATATTGAGTATCTTCAGTTTCTTCATCATTCTTTAGAACACTTCGTATCCGCTTGCCATCTTCGTATCAACTTCTTCAGATTAAGTATCTATTTGGAACACGCACAACAACCTAGTTAATACAATTAGCATATAACATGATGCAAAATTTTCTTACACTATCAACAGTAAAATGGCTTACCCTCAAATAATACCATATATACATAATTAGAGGGCAAATGCATCAAAATGTGGACCTTAGGTTTTTGTCACTCTTAACACCTCTAAGGTCAAATAGGCACCGTGCTTCAAAGTTTGTTAACAGTAGTAATTCTTTGATCACAATGTCATTCACATGCAACTTAGAGCTAAAAAAGACCACATTCCAACCACAAAACTTACGTTACCACCATTGGACAACCAACACCCACTCACAATAGAAAAACAAATTTATGAAATATTGAAATTAAAACCACATAAGAGAAGATGGGTATAATAACGTAATACATATATTACTTAAAACTCATGCAAGAGAACTTCTTGCTCACACTGATTACTTGAAATGCAACGGGGAATTGAATGAAAAAATCGTAGAGTTGTGGCTGAGGAACTCAAAGAATGTGATGTCTTTATATTACAAATTTTAATTCCATAATTTCTTGCCTATATTGTGAGGAAAAGGCTACAATACACACCCCTTATTTGGGTGTGTATGATACCCCTATAAAAGTTACGATTTTTTTTACAAAAGTTACGAAACACACCAAAATGTTACGAATCATACTTCTGAAAAGTTACGAAACACTAAAAAATGTTACGATTGCCAATGAGGTGGTTCAATCTAGACCATACAATAGGTGCATATGGTACACCCCTTTAATGGGTGTGTATATTGTAGCCATTTCCATATTGTGAAATTTAAAATTAACACATTGATCATATCCTCCATTCCTTAAATTATCAAAGTTTTTTTGGAAAACTTGACATTACCAAGTTAAATTATCAAAGCTTTTTGGAAAACTCGAAATCAACTGATTGATTATTTCCTTTTGTATATCTTGAGTGACTCCTTAAAAATATTAGATTCCCTTAAAGATATTGGATTTCCTGCCTATCAGAAAAAACTAAAAGCTATTGGATTTCCTTTTGAAAAATCCTCTCCATATGGGATTTGTATTTTGAATAGGGAGTGATAAGAACCCTTGGATCAATATTACCATGAAATTAAAATTCTATCTCAACCCTCCAATCTGCCACGAATGACAGTTGTGAAAAAGACATTTTACAAAATCGTTGTGTAATGTAATATAGATGGTTAGTATAATATTAACATGCCTCATTGTATCTATATCTCTCATTTAAGGACCCACAAATAGCAATTGACAATTTTTTTGAAAAAATAAAAGAAATAGCATTTGAACCATTGGAGCTAACGTTGCTATGGTATCAATTTGACATTATTCATTGCTATTTTATAGCTATTGCTAGCCAAATAGAAACTCTACCGTTGTAGATGTTCTTAGAAATCTACGCTCTCCCTCCCCTCACTTGTAATATATCTCTATTTAAATATTATACAGTTTATGATCAAATAGGAAAATAGGCTCAAAATTGTGATCTCCATTCGTAAATTACATTTGACGGGTACAACAATTGAGTTAAGTAGCCCATTTAAGTTGAGCTTGTCTTATATTTGACTTGCCTTTAGGTACAGATCCGCTAGTATATCTAGCAAGGTTGGGATGGGTCATGGGTAGCAACCCCCACCCAATAATGTGCCTCCTACTCTATTAGTCACGACATAATAATCTAGAAACAGGAGTAAAACACAATTCCTCGCTAAGATTTTGGATAGCCTATCCAATTTCAAGTTGATTCTATTTTTTTTTTGGTTTCAAAGGTCAGAGGTTGTTCGGCTTAGCTTAAGCACACCTTGATTATTATTTTTTTTGAAAAGCAAAAATTTATTAATCTTTGAAAACAAATTACAAAGATTAAAGGAATCCAAAGCAGTCATCATGGCGGAGGTGGAGAAAACTATCGAAGAAGGAAACCACAACCGACAATCCCATACTGCTAGGACCCAAAAGGGAATAACCAACCAAAACCTGATGCTGGCAAGAAGCCAACCAAAACCCCCAACAAGAAAAACACGCCCCAAAACCAACTCCCCATACAAAACCGAACCAAACCCCCAAAACAAACACCACTAACGACAGAGTTAGCTTGCAACAGAAAAACTGCTTATGATCTCATCATCGTCTCCCAAATAATCTTCATCCAAGATCTTGCTAATTGACCGGTAAAAGACAGACTATCCACGCCGGAACTAAGAAATTCACAAGAGAGTTTTCTTTTGTGACTGACCCCAAGAGGTTGCCAAGTTTTGAATACACGATGTATAGATTTACCGCTCATCCTTATTGTCACTTGAGCTATTCCTCGGGTTATTCTATTTCGTATCTTCCCCTGAGGAAAGCAACCGTTTTGACATCTTTCTCTTGGAATGATTCTAGCGGATTAGATTGTTCAAATAATGTACCGAAAAAAACTCCATATATTTTATAGTATATTTCTCCTTAAATAAAATTTCAGGGCCAGTTCTAATAAGTTGACGTTTTGGCATTTTGCGCTTTTTTAGTTGTTGCATAAGAGGAGAATGACTAATTATTTTGTGAAACGTAAAAAGCCAGAAAAACAATAATTCATTTAGCAGGATTGGGCCTCAATTTCAACGATGGTGTCATTTTATATCCCAAAGTTTGAATTCGTCTTCTTGGCAAAGAAGGGAGGACCAGACTGTACTTTTGGCTGGACGTCAATTTGTCCAATCTAAAAAATCTTTAAGGCCTGTTGGTGAACGAGAACGACTCGTGGTTGAATTTGAAAACTTGATTAATTTTGACCGGGTTGGTAGAGTATATTCACAGCCAATGACCTTCTTATGACGTTTTTTCCTGATAGGCAACAAATTTTTACTTCATACTAACTAGACAAGGGTACGTCGAGGAGAACAAATAAAGAAAGCAAAAAGGAAAAGAAAATAGGGGAGACCCAAGCCATATGATATTACATTAAAGATTTGTGTACGTAGACGTGTGTACGCCATATGCACAGATGGTGCATCTCAACTGTCTGTGCATAAAATCAATGGTCCGGATTTAAATAAAGTACTGTTTGCGCGAATAGATTATTTAAATCCGGACCATTGATTTCATGCACGGACGATTGAGATGGGTTGCGTACGTTTTGCATACGCGATTCGTTCGTACGAATCGCCGCGTCATGATGTTACATAGTCACGAGAAAAACTTGGGTGTCCAACGCATCTCGGCCTTCCAAAATTATTTTGGGCTATCCGGATTATAGAGAGAGAGAAAAATCTGGGCAATCCAAAACACTTTTGGACGATTGAGATGCGCGCTCGGACACTAAGTTTGCAGTACCCTATTTACAACCAAAATTTCCTCCATAGTCACATTGACCAAAGAGCAAATCCCCAATAGAAAAAATAAAAACTTGTTGGAGGTATGCCTTGAATTCAAAACGTTCGAAGAAAGGTACGAAATTCGGTGCAAAAGGTCAATTTCAGCATATCTGGTCGGGTCCAGCAGATCTGGGACGTTTTGGGAACTTGCAGTATCTCTTGTCCAGACGAGGGTTTTCTTGGTCTGGAAAAATGGTCCTGGTTGGTCTAGTTTTGCTACAACATCTCTGGTCCGGACCAGCGTAAGCTTGGTCTAGAAGAACGGGGCGGCGGCTACACGTTCTAATGTGTTTTGACCTAATTTTTATACTTTCTTATAAGTAGAGGCCTCAGGGGCTATTAGGGTTTGGATTTCTTAAGTGTATCCCTTTGAGGGAGGCCCCATGGGGTTCCCCGTAGTGTATTAGGGTTTCTTGGTTGTTCCATTGGTTAGTCTTGAGTTGGGATTTGAGATACCTAGGGTTTGTAGTTGTCTATTTCGTGTGCGTGAGACGTTTAATCCCTTGTAGGTCGTGCCTCAGAGATTTGTTCCTAGATATCGTATGGATACTTCAAGTGAGAGTTATGGGTATAGTCGGCTCTGTGTATTTCTCCTTGTTTTTAGTGAATCCTCTTGCTCTTACCCCGTGGACGTAGCTCTAGAGCTTTGTGCTGGGGGAGGGGGGAGACCACGTAAATTTGTGTCTTATTTTTTTGTTGGTGTGTTTATATTCTGAACTTTGGATTTCGACACAACAAAACTAAATCCAACAAAATATTGAATGGAGATACAACCGAAATAAAGTAGAAATCCAAAAAGTTGTATACCATGCAATCCAGTAATCAATTGGGGTTTAGTCAATTTAGACAATAGGAGAAACTCACCCTAGTAGTTACTACAACAACATACATAGTTCACAACATTTCGTCAATCGGTCTAACTTACACGTTGGGCATACTTTTCTGATTCAGTTAAGCGAAAATCGTGTACGTCGTCATTGGGATCTTCTTCTCTCTCCAATGCACAACTTAGTCTTGTTCGGAACTTGTGAAAAGTGAGGGAAATTAAAGGAAAAGAAAATAATAAAGAAGGAAAATATGAGAAAAATGAAGAGGAAATTGTTTTGATCAGCAAAAGAAGATACTATATATTAGTAAGAAGAAGAGGAATACAAAAGGGAGACACAAGGCTGAAGAAAGAGGATCACATATGCCAACTAGGTTGACACCTAATTCACAAAACTTAAAAAGAACAAGGTTCAAGGACGGATGCAAGAGCGGGTTAGCCCAAGTGACCGCCCTGCCAAAGATTTCAATCTTTCATATTAGTTTTTTTTTCCCATATGATACTATAGTATTCGCCCAACTCACACTCAAATTTTGCATTCGTCCTTGCTGAGGCCTAAGAAACAAGTCGGCAAGATACCAACCAAACCAAGATAAGGAACAAAATTCAAAGAAGCTGAGAATCGAGATTGAGTATGGAATACACAAATCTGAAACTGGGGTCCCTCCTTTTATTTTATCATCTCCAAGTCTCCATCTCCATCAACATCAAGTAAGCTTTTTATAATCTTGTGACCCAATTGGTATAGATTTTAGGGCTTTTTTTTTTTAATATGGTGATGAATCTCATAATCTACAATGTGGGGTTTGATTATGTGGATATTTGATATGTTCAATTTGGAGACTTGATTAAGGTTTATTAGTTTAATTATTTATGATATGATACTGTGAAAGTGAAGAATTCTTTTTAGGTAAAACCCTAAGTAAACGTCAAACACCATATTTGCATGTATTCACACTCCTGTTTTCTTTTCTTTTTTGTAGTTTAATTGAATTCCATCGTAAACGTGAAAAACCTCTTCACATGTACAAATTGAATTCTGAAATTATCATTAACTATTTGCATATTTTTAGGGTTGGAATGGAGTAGACATGTATAATTATTCTCTACTGTAAAACCCTGTACGATTTAATCAAATAACAAACTCGCTCTCGCTCCCGTGAAGGTACCCGGTTTTTTAGGAACCGTGTAAATCTGTGTGTCAATCTCTTTACTGTTTTCGTATTCCATATTATGTGTGTGATTGTTTTCGCTTACAAATATTTTTGTTGAATGCTTTTCAATTCTTTATATGTACAACAAAAGTTTCCAACATGGCTCCAACACACCCACATGGGGTGTGGAGTTCACACAGACTTGGAGCTGTTTGTTGTACGTTTATCATTTTTTATTTTTTATTTAGGAGCATCCGGAAAAAATCCCCGTTGAGCTGTTCTAGCAAGGTTTAGGGAAACACAATAGTAGGGCAAAATGATAAAATGAGACGCATTTTCTATGCCATGCATAGCACTCCACCCAATAATGTGCCTTTGACTCTACTAGTCACAAACAATAGGCTAGAAATTAAAACAAATTCCTCACTAATTTTTTAAGTAACGCTCTGATTTCAAGTTGATTCTATTTCATATCTTCATTAGGGAAAGAGGATCAAACAATTCCAAAATAATCAGGATCCTGGCAACGTTTTGATATCTTTCTCTTTAAATGATTCTAGCCAATTGAATTGTTCAGATAATACTATACACAAATAAACTCCAGATATTTGATTCTCTCTCTTCAAATAAGCTTCTTTTGACACGTCTACAACTACGTACGAAATCTCTTTTTTTTTTTTTTTTGGAACGCCAAAAAGGGTGGGAAGGGGCAATCAGCATAACAACCCCCATGCATGGGCGTGACCATTAGGGTTTTCGACCCGCAGTGAAATGTTCAGTTGAGCCATAGCTACTGTCCGAGAGGACATGTCGTCACTACTGCACCACTTAGGCGACTAGTTGGCCAAAGGCTCTCCAAGCAAATCCACACGAGTCCCAGCAATTGGCATCGGAAGGACGAGCCTGGGAGGTCCATGCACAAGGAGAGAGGGGAATCTTATCTCACTCACTTTGGCCAACTAGGCTACCACCTCAGTGGTAATGCGAAAATCTCGTTGGGATTGTGATTTTCGTCTCTCTTTAATGCAACACTTAATCTCTCCTTTTTTTTTCTTTTTTTTGGACAAGAACATCAAAAAAATAATATCAAACCCAATTGTTTATTAGGCCCACCTATTAAGTTTTCTCAATGAACAGCGAAGTTGGAATATCTGTTCATCAGGCCCACCTATTTAATGGTTTTGAGTCCACCATCTGCTAGAACAAACCCAGTTGTTGCTAACTAATCTTTACTTAAATGACAAGGTAAAGGCCCAATTCTGAAGAGATCAGAGACTTGTTCGGTCCAAGGATTAGATGGGCCTCGGCACCATAGGCCTCATCCTGCCCATGTTTCTTTCTGGGTAAGCATGGACAGCATGGTGCTATTTTGGCTGTTTGAGAGCCGTGGTCCAGAATGAATTCTCTCAGAATTTATTTTCAAAACCACATTTTAGAGGTACAATTTGATAATCAGCTAGCCCTATGATCTCATCGGTCTAAGGATGGGCCGAGACCCCATAGGCCTCATCCTGCCCATGTTTCTTTCTGGGTAAGCATGGACAGCATGGTGCTATTTCGGCTGTTTGGGAGCCGTGGACCAGAATGAATTCTCTCAGAATTCATTTTCAAAACCACATTTTAGACGCACAATTTGAAAATCAGCTACCCCTATGATATCTTCGGTCCAAAGATTAGATGGGCCTCGGCCCCATAAGCCTCATCGTGCCCATATTTCTTTCTAGGTAAGCATGGACAGCACGGTGCTATTTTGGTTGTTTGGGAATCCGTGCCCCAGAATGAATTCTCTTAGAATTCATTTTCAAACTCACATTTTAGAGGCACAATTTGATAATCAGTTAGCCATGTAAATTTTTTAATGAAATATTGCACTTACTAAAACTTGTGAGAGTAAAATTTAAGAACGAGAATGACAGCGTAGAGCGAGAATCGAAAAATGAAAACGGAGAGACAATTACTGTTGAATTGAATAATGTGAACTTGGTCACATGCATCCCTGCGAATTTATTCTCATTTTTCCACCTTTCCATTTCTAAGGGTCAATTATTAGTTGTGGAATACCATCACTACTTTAATAACCAACTCGTGTTGTGGTCAAATTTCAATAATGAATTGAAAAATAGTGGATGCCGTGATTGTCATTTGTTCCAAAAAGTGAAAAAAAAAAAAAAAAACAAAGAAATTGAGAGGAATAAAGGATCATAGGAATATGGTGTCATGTCTATCAATTTTTGATGCTTTAAAAAGTAAAAAATAATCTCCATTAATGTGATAAAAGTGTGAATAAACCTACAAAGAATATATATTTTTCTTAACATTAGTTGATCAGAATAAAAGCCTATGCCAAAGTAAACACCATTTTTTTTTAACACCCGAAAGTAATTAAGCATCCTGACACCCGTTTTTTTACGTTACATTAATCATGTGAGGTCTGCACCAACTAAATTAGACACAATATAGAACAAGCCACGAAATAGTCTTATTACGGAGACAAAACCGACTTAGACATAAATTTGATGACCCTTGGGATTTAGGCCCACCAAAAAATCAAAATTTTAGGGCCACCAATTATTTAGGAAACCTATATATATATATATATATATACTAGACCCAATATAATTTTTGTATAAACCCTCCATACAAAAAATGGCCTAATTCGAATTTAGGGCCCAATTCGAATTTTGGATGGCTATAGGTTTTTATTTTATAATGGTAAATCTTTTGCAGTGATTTTTATAAAGACTCCTTATTTATCAATTTTTGTATGCAAAATATGGGGTAGACCTCGTTTAATAAGTTCGATTTAGGCCTCCGAAATTTATGAGCCGGCTCTGTACGGAGAAGACTTTTGTTTCCTTATTCCGCTTGGTAGACTAGCCCTAACTATAACTGGTATGTTATTTATCTTTAAGACCATCCTTGTAAGGACCCGACCCGTCTGCCTGTAGACATCCTTCAGCCTAAACGACGTGGCCTCCAAAGATACACATCAGATGTTCCACATAGCAAGTAGGTCTTTACTTAATTACATATCCAATATATACTTAATTTTCTAACCCACCGATGTGGGACTTCACAATCGTAATTTTTATTAGTATAGCATTGTTCAAGAAAAATATTAACTACCCCGAAAATGAAATCAATGGTATGATACCATCCTATCGGAGTCGTTTTTGGGATAATTTTTCGGAATACCTAGGATTGCTGGTTACTCAAATATATTCTCTCGGAAGAATCTTTGTGCAACATCCTTTTTGTCTTCAAACAAAAACATTCATCAATCTTATGGAAAGCACGAATAATTTGTTTTCGGCTCGGTCGACCAGCCCTTTTCTTAATGTCGAGGTATTAAAGATGCTTTTCTCTACAAAATTCCATCTGTAAATAGTTTCTCATCTTATAAGATAATTTTATAAGATAAAACCTAAAATCTAAGATCCTCAAATGATTTTAGTAAAATTAGATTTTATCAAATAAAGGCATTGGGTGGAGTTTATTAAAACTAGATTTTATCATTTGGAAAAAAACAATGTGATTTTATCACACCTCCATAAAAACGTAGATTTTATCAAAACTATATTTTATCTCATTAAATCATTTGAAAAACTATAAATAAATAAAAAAACATCCGTGCTCCTTTCAACTTGGACGATATACGTACACTACTCACAAAATTTTGTATTGTATTTTTTTTAATAATAAGAAGAAATTCATGTGCTTGGCTATGACTTTTACCATTGATATATCATTTATCGAGTTTTAATAAAATTTTGTTGCGAATTAAAAAATAAAAAACTACTACTCTGAGTGTGAAAAATGACAGTTATTGACGGCCGACCATTTCATCAGGGATGGAGTCAGAGGGGGCCAGTAGGGGCGGTCGCCCCTGCAAGAAGAAAAAAAACCTCTAGTTTTATATAGAAAAAATAATAATTTCATACTCCCTCTGTCCCTTTTTAAGTGATCCGTTTGGAAAACGTGTATTTTTTTGGACATTAAAAAAGGCACTTCGGTAGAACGTTTTTAATTTTTTTTTGCATCAAATTAAAGTACTCAATAAGCACTTTAATTTGGTATAAAAAAATCAAAAACTTATATAGAGAAATATATTTTTTAGGGGTTTGAAATTACACTTATTCTCATATGGATCATTTAAAAAGTGACGGAGGGAGTATGAATTATATAGGCTCGCCCTGGCATAGTATTTGAAAAAAAAAATCCATCCCTACGTAGTGAAATTCCTGGCTCCGTCCCTGCATTTCATCAATGAATTAGAGACAATGCAGATTTCATAAGATATGACAAATGAAAACTTAGAGATTAATTACAATAAAATGAAAACAAAAAAGGTGGTGGAGACAAAAATGTTGGGTATGGACGGTTAAAATTGAAAAGGAGATTAAGAAAAAGCCAAACAAAGTGCAAAATCTCACACGAAAAGTGGTCGGCTTGGCCGTAAAAGTCGGAGCATATCTGAAACCTTATCTCCAACAATACCCATATCCCATCATTAGCCAACTTCTACGCTCGATCAATTATTATTCGTGATCTCCTACGTAATAAGAATCAAATTCCCATCATCCCAAATCATTGGTGGGATCCACTCGCCCCACTCTTGCCAATGAATGATTATGAGCACACTGTGTTTGGATAGGTTTTGAAAAAAAAAATTGAGAAGTATTTTTGAGATAGTATTTGGTTGAATTTTTGCAAATAGGAATAATGAATTAATGATTTGAGAGAAATAGAGAGAGAATGTGAATAATGAGGTAATAAGTAAAAAAAAATATATAAAAATGATTGGATAATGAGAGAATCTTTTTCAAAAAAAGTTTTGAAAATAAGGAAAAAAAGGAAACCAAACAAAGCCCTCGAGCTCGTCTGGCACCGTCATGTGGTATTTATATATTCCAAGACTCTTTTTATCACCACACTGAGTAGTGGGGTTCATACATTTTGTGGTGGAAAAGAAGCATGCGCATTAGGTGGCGGTGCCCAAGAGTAATGAATAATATTCTCTTGTGAAGACCACACTGACGGTGGGATGAATTCGGACTCGTGTATTCCCTACCCATGTGGATGCAGCACCGTCACGTGGTATATTTATATATCCCGACTCTTTTTGTCACCACAGAGAGTGGTGAGGTTCATACATTTTGTAATGAAAAAGAAGCATGCGCACCAAGTGACGGTGTCAACAATGAATAATTTTCCCTTGTGATGAGCATGCTGACAACGGGATGTATTCAGACCCGCGCATTATCTATGTTGATATTTTTTGTTAGAAATTATAGTAAATATTGTTTCTTTCTAAACTCTAAAATTGTATAAATTTGTCCGTCCATTAGTTTTTTCAAAAAGAAAAAAAGAAAACTCGCACCCATGCACTCATTCGGAGATGGTTTTGTAGAAGGGCAAACTTTAGTTTACTCCCTTGGTTAAAAAACCCTAGTCACCACAAAAGTTCTCTCCCTCCCCAAAAACCCTAGCCACCACAACTATTACTCATCCTCCTTCCCCTCCCCCCCTAGGGTTTCAATACCCTCGCATGGTGGTGGGAGGAGAGGGCCATGGTACTATTTCTTATCTCGATTTGTAGCATTTTCTTTTCTTTTCCTTTTCTTTTGTCTCTCCAGATCATCGACTTGTCGTCTGATCTGATAAGGTTATGTCTCTCGCTTTGTGGGAGTTGTTAGTTTCGTCTTCGGACTAATTTTCGTCTACAGATTGGGTACTTTCAGGAGTGGTTACTTTACAATGATATTTGTGTCAATAGTGTTCTTACCCTACATGATATCGTTGGCAGGGCAACTCGTGGCGGCTTTGAAAATCTGTAGTTTTTGGAGTTCATTGGTGCGAGCATTACTTGGTTGGAGTCCATCCGATCGTTTGGGTATTCGTTATCTTTTATCTTCAACTAGCACTAAGTCTCTTCAGAGATGCTGATTCTAGATATGAATCTAGTAAGTGTCACTGTTTGCATCAGGCCATGTCTGGGTTGGGATGAAACACATCGATTGCCTTGTGCGTTTCTTGTTCTCTATTTAGATGATTAGTTTGGATTTGTCCAAGATCTTTGTGATGAATTCCGTTTTGTAAGTGTCGTTGGGTTATCATTAATATAATCTTCTTATTTTTGTGTTAAAAAGAAAACAGTTTACTCCCTGGTTTGAACCATGTGTGCATGGTTATCCTTCTGGTTCACTTTGTTGCATCTATGCGATCTTTGGTTTGTGGATTTGTGCAAATGCGCCCACGTAATGGAAATAATGCTTGCACTTAGGGGCGACATTAGAATTTTCATCCAGCGCTGACAAAAATACACAGCGTTGTTATGATGAAAAGTTGTATGCAAAAAAGAAGCCGTCTGATTCCCTGTAATTTTTTGGTGTTTCCTTAAGGAATCAAATGTCAGGCAACCACTCTCCTTAAACATGTGCTATATATTGGGCTCTTATAATTGAGCTAGGCTTGTTTTATTTTGTTGGGCTATAACAATTTGATTCAAGTTTAGTTGGAAATATTTATTTTTACCTTGTACGAGTAACTCAGTGCTGACAATACTACAAAAAATTAAATTTATATCTAAATTTTATTTTTTTCAATCTATTTTTTGAACCCAACGAGCTGGTTCAATGGTGGAGTCGCCCATACTTGCACTGTTAACGAAAATGATTAAAAGTCCATTATGTCATCATCTTCTTCTTTGGGGTATCCAAAATAAAATAAATTGTTAATTCGGATGGGCCCTAGGCCACCTAACTAGTGTCTAGTGAGTTTTGAAACATTGCCTGCAGACTTGCCTTTTGATCAATAGTTGAACATTTCTATAAAGTCACAAATTTGGGAAGTCATATTCACTTAGAAAAGGAAAAGAAATGTTGAATATCAAATTAATATAATCCATTTTGGAAGGAGCTTCATTGAATTCAAATCAATGAAGAAAATGGAAAGAGTGGAAAGGCAAGGCTTATGCAAGTAGGTTTTTCTCCAATGGCTATATTTTGAAGTTTAAAAGAGAGAGAAGGGGAAGCACGAAATAAGAGAAAAGATTGAAGAAATAGCTTATTGTGAAGAAGAAATTAATCAATCGCGAGCTTAATTGGTTTTATCTACACTTAAAAAGAGTGTTATTTTGTGAGTTAAACTTTTATTGCAAAAGAGATTGTACACTCTTGTTCATACTCTATGTTCATACTCTAGTGAAAGTTTCTTTTTATGATTGGTTTTGGAGAGAAAATCACTTGGTGGCTGCTAGGTGTTACTAGCACCAGAGTCAAAACTAGTTGGGTTAGGTGTGACTTAACCAGAGTAAAAAATAGTTGGAGCGAATAGGGATAGATCGCTCATTGTAAAGATTTTCTAGCACTTGCGAAGCTAGAAGGATTGTTACTATTGGAGATAGAGCAGCAAATCCTGAGATGGACACTTGAGGAGTGGACTATACCGTAAAGTTGTAGACTGAATCACAATGAATCTTTGTGTTTGATTTCTCTCTTCCCTACTCATTTACTTTATGTTTGCCATATTACAATTGCATGAGGAACTTGGCCTATCATATAACCAGTAGAACAAGTAATGCTTGCTGCATTGGCATGCCGTCATGTCTTGGATCCATTCAATCATTGTAACTCTTTTTCTAAACATTGATAAATTTATTTCTTCATTGTTCATTAGAATGATTACTCTAAACTATGTGTTTCAAAATATTGTAAGTATACTTCAAATTTAGCAATATATGTGTTCTTTTGAAATGAATATGTGGATGTAGAAGATTATATGGAAGTACATTTATAAAAAACAATACATCATTATTTGCATAGGTTGATCTCAAAACTCGTACTATCAAATCCTACCTCCGTCACATGGCTATGATATCAAATATGCATTATTATCCACTGGTCGGGGGATGAGGTGACGATTGGAGAACCTTTGCTAGTGCTACTTGCACGGCATTGTATTTTGTCCATTTGATTTAGGCTCTGTGCCACTAACTTGATTTTTTAACTTTTCAATTTTTTGAGTTTTTTTAGTTGATATATATGTAGAGAATGATGTATCTCGTAAAGCGTGGAAAACCAATAATCCAAGTTATTAGTTAATGTTCTGATCAAGAACTTTTTTCCTTTTAGTCCATCAAATGACCAAGACCATGTTGGGTGAGTCTTGTGGGCTTGCAATGTTATTCAATTTAAATATTAATAATTAATTGATTACGTTAATATTTCGAGCTTCATTATATATCTATGTCCATCATCCATATAAACGGTCTCGATGATTCGATGACCGTAATCACAAGATTTAATTAATTAATGGTTTCACCAAACGAGTGTTTTGTGATTTTTCTTTTTTTAGGTAACTCGGAAATAATTTTGTGATTTTTCAAATCTTAATTGTTGGAGAAAATTCTCTCTCTCACACGGGTCCACATGATTTGGGTCATTCAGTTGGTGGAGAAAGCGTACAGAGGGTGGAGACAAATAACTTGCTTTAGCTTAATGAAGATCATTATTTCTTAATTCCTAATTTATCAACCATCAATTTTTTCTTTTTTTACTTGTATACACATCAGTAGGGGCCGGGGGTTAGAGGGGAATCAGTGAATTAACAACTACAGAGAATCCGACAACTTCTTTTTTTTTGCACGGCAAAAGAAATTTTTTAATCTTCGAAATCGCATTACAAAGATTAAAAATGGCTGAGGCAAGACAAACAAATGATGCCCCGGAGCCAAAGGGAAAAAATAACAGGCTAACAAAGAGTCGACCCGAAACAAAACAGGCAAGAGGGGAAAAGAACCCCTAAAACTGCTCCAAACTAAAACAGGGAGAACAAAAACAAAAACTTTCCTAGAACCATCTCCACCCAAGATAAACCAAAAACGACGATGGCATCAACTCTCTTTTCATAGACTTTTTTTCAGAGACTCAGACTGCAGATCTCCACCTTCAAAAGCAAGCGATACAACCAAATGTGCTGAGAGCATCATATTAGATTGAGGGCTGATTTGGCAAAAAAAAAAAAACTTGTTTTTTGGTTTATTTGGGGGGAATAAACCGGAATAAACCACAGTGGTTTGTCAAAAAAACAGGAGTTGTTTTTTGGGGGAAATAACCGGAATAAACCACCACAGTGGTTTGACAAATAAACCACATGAGTTCTCTTTAAACAGTGGAATAAACCACAATTTGAACCAAATAAGTTTTTTGGTTTATTGCTACATAAACCAATAAACCAAAAAACAAGTTTTTTTTTTTTTTGCCAAATCACCCCTGAGTTTCTACTCAAAATATTTCCAAAAATTTTGGTATTCTCACGTTCATGTACATTCTAATTTCTACTTGACGAAAATAGTAAAAATACAGAAAATACCATTATAGAAACTCATGCATTTATCACCCATCAGTTCTGTTTACAGTATTGTTGATTTTGTAGACTGTGTCAAAGTCAATGTCGGTCTATTCACGTAAATAGACAGCTTGTCAACGAAGGTTTGAATATTGCAACAAATCTTCAATTTTTAATTCCTCTTTAGACAAACTTTTTTTCTGGGCTGATTATCTTAGTCTTAATTTCTCATTTGATATAATGGAAATCTATATTATTATTACAAAATGAGTTTTTGCGAGAAGAGTTGTGGGAGCGATAAGTGTCCATCCAAAATTTTAGTCTCATTTTGCCTTCTTAATTTATAATAAAATATCTATCAGAATGGAATGATCTTGAGCTAATTTTGTTTGTTATGGAAGTAAATTTTAATTGATACACTATCACACGCCAAATTAAAAAAAAAAAAAAAAAGACTTCTGTACATATTTGAGAAGGCTAGGATTCTATAAAATCGAAACAAAACTTTCCCATTTATGTGACCACACATATTCGTAATCTACGGTTAATTGCTAAACTCGAAAGAATATGTTTAGCATACTAATTTCTTAATACGGATATGTATGATAAGATATCACATGTATTCCAACCAAAAACAATTTACATTTACATTTCCTTAATCCTATCACATGTATTCAAACCAAAAGCAATTTACATTTCCTTAATCACGCAGGGATTTACAGGTCAAATAGCCCAAAATGGAATGATCTTAAATGACACACTATCACATGCCAAATAAAATAAAATGAAAAACAGAAATGAGAAAGTTTTGTTTAGATTTTACCATGCATCTATCAATATTAGAAATGTGAAGTAAAATTACCTATGTTACTAGGCATCTATCTATATTAGTGAGTTTTAATTAGTCTTCTACATCTACCGAGTTTGCACGTACCATTCTACCACCGACGCGGCTGCTTCTGATTCTATTCTTCTTCGCTTTTTTTTTTTTGGGGTAAGTGTCTTCGGCGGCAATGTTTTTATACACATTTTTTTGTGTTCCGTTTACATGATGAATAATGAGAATGTTAATCCTAATATTGCCCGACGCAACTGCATTATCTATATGTCACACGGATACTGAAATGTCCAAACAAGCACGCCGGGTCAGATTAGGGGTCCTACGCAACAAAAAGCTTATTCGTGAAGGTACTAATATCCACAACCCAATTCTTAATTTAATCTACTCTTCTTTGTCATGTGGTATTTTTTAAGTATTGATAATGTCAAAGCGAGCGGCGTGCATGCTCGAGTTCAAGGTAGGGAGCGTACAATAATTTGACATGATTTTAATAGATACTTGATCAAGTAGCTATTGATCAAGTATCTATTGAAGTACCCCCATTACCCTATGAGAAATGACTCACCAACATGAAAGCTACTTTTTTTTTTTTGGGTAAATAAAAAAAAAAGAATCATGGTGCTGTTCTTGATGACTTTGGCCTCGAAACCATACTTGGCAAGTTGATGGAAAACGTTGTACGCCCTATGTCCAGAGTTTTCTTTAGTACGCCTAATTTCATTATGACAGTGTTAGTTATTGGGTTAAGTTTCAGAGATATTTATTTAGTTTACTTCTATTGAATTGTGAGTAGATGGGATGAATGCTTCATGAATTGCGACAATTTAAAATAGGTCGAAGTTTGTTTGATTTGAATTTTGATTAAGCATGTGTACTTGGATTCGCCTCGTGCATAGCACAGGTTTGATGCTAGTATATTCTTACCGGTCAAAGTTAATTTTGACCGGTAAAAATTTATTTCAAATATGGAACATCGAAAAATGCTTTTGGAAGATCGAAATGTGTTGATGTACATGAGGTGTACGCATATCATAATATTTGTATTTTGTTTGGATAAGGGAGAGAGGGAGAGAAGGAATAAAGTGTTGGTTAGTAAGAGACTGAGGGGGAAAGTCATTCCCCTCTTGAGGGTCTTAATACTTCACCTCCCACCTTACGATTTACTTACCCCGTGGGAAATAAACCAAACTAATGCCCCTTATAACATATCCAGATTGTATTCACTATTTTTTCTTATTCATATCAAAATTTTGTCCGTCCAACAAATGAGCCATGGGATTCGATCAGTTCATTTTACCCTTCTATTAATTGATTTTGTCACGTGAGCCAAAACCACAAAACAACATTAGGTCGGACATCAAGAGTAATGTGAACTAAACACAAGACAAACATATCTCAATCATATACTATTATCGACATCTAATCAATGTAATTTTTAATAAACGTGAAAACTTAATGGGCCGAACAAAATCAACCACATCAAATCAAATTAAGGATACAAACAAGCTGAACCGAGCTCGAAAGCTTTGTCGAGTTCAAGTTCGGCTCATTTATTAAAACGAGCCAAAAGTTTGAGTTTGATATCTGCTCGACTGAAAACGAGCTAAGCCTTACTAAACGATGTCTCTATAAACGAGCCGAGCTTTAAAGTATTAAGTTCGACTCATTTTTTAAATGAGCCTAAAATTTGAGCTTGGCTTTAGTACAAGATGACCGAGCCGAACAATAACGAGGCAAATCGTTAATTTTTAGTAAGCAATTCGGTCCATTTGGAGTCCTATATCAAATCAATCTTTTTGGGCCAAGATGACGCCGAATTCCGAGCATAGTGGGCTGTGGAGCCCCCAACTACCGCAGGCCGCTCATAATCAGCGTTGAAGTTAGGACACAATCAGGGCGATTTGTCGGTGGATAAGCCGTACCATATTGGCCTCACATGCCATCACTGTGAAAAAATTATTATGAAAAATTATTCGGTCATCTTGTGACTGGCGGAGTGCTATTTATACAGATTTCTATATACAGATTGGTTGTATTGGACCACTGTTGGTGGATGATCGAAACCATTCATATTTTTTAGAATAATATTTTCTGGTATTCTTATAAATAGTCATCTAAATCAGATACGGGTAAATGTCTCATTTGTTTATCCAGTGTATCCGATGGAGTATTTACTGATATATAATTGAGTTGATTTTTACTGGGAATACTAGTAAACATTACAGTATTTATAAAAATATGAACAACTCTGATCATCCGTGTAAAATCCAAAATAGGCCCAACATAGCCGATTTGTACAAAATCTGAATTTGGAAATCTATGTGAATAGATTTATCGCTTGTGGCGTGCCCTAAGAGCATTTCACCCTTTACTCAATTTTTTTTACCCAAATTTGAGTAAAAACTTGATTTGGAACACCCCAATGGACGGGACAAAAGTAAATGTTCGCATAAATTCAAGTAAAGGCTTCATTACTGGCATAATTATAAATTTGAGAGAGAGAAAATAGCCTTAAAAATTTGAGTAAAGGTTTGATTCAAACCAAATTTTGTAATGAGCTTGAGTAAGAAGTAGAGTGGTGTTTTTGGTATTTTTACTCAATTTTGAGTTTGAGTGTAAATTTGAGTAAGGAGTAGACGTACTCTAACATTACTAATAGTTACTCAAATTTGTACAGTGTCAGAGTTGACCTTTATAACAAACCAAACCCTAAAATTTTAGCATTCTCACATCGAACCTTGAATTTCTTGACTCAATATCCGTCCTCCATTATTGACACTTCATTGACAAAACAAAAGTCAAATTTTGATAGACAGTCCGATCAAGCTGTTTCCATTTTACAAAAAAAATTCAAATTATGATAGACCTGTTGATGTCCGATTAAGTTGTAATCTGAATCGTTCATCTTGTAAGACCTTACAAAGTAGAACAAAAAATTTCATTTGATCGAACATCGATAGGTTTATAAAATTTTGAATTTTGTTTTGTGAAATATACGGTCATGGACGGTTTAACTTTAAAATCCATGACCGTCCGCTTTTGAAAACAAAATTCAAATTTTGATAGACCTGTTTAAAATCTATGACCGTCCATTTTACCAAATAAATTTCAAATTTTGATAGACCAATTGACGTCCTATCAAGTTGTTTTTTTGGCATAAATGTACTACTATGTGGGCCCAACAAGATGAACGATTCAAATCAATAATTAATACACAATGGAGCCCATAAAAGCGGTGGTGGAAAATGGCGATTTTCCACCGCTGGTACAAGGAATGTTCTCTCTTTTGTTATATATGTAATATGTTAGAATTTATATACTGGAAAAGGAATAAGTGAGCCGGCTACAAAAAAAATTCATTTCAAAGTGTATTTTCTCTATATTAGTAGTTAGAGATTGTAAATAAGAAAGGCGGATATGATGATATGGTAGAAGTGAGATTAATTAACAATGAGATATTATTTTGTACTTGGTTTGGCCTTTTGCTATATGGGTAGATAGATTTAGATGGATGATTGAAAATGGTAAGAAATTACGTACATGTTTGACCTTCAAAGTTATTTTTAGTACCCAAGTTAATTTGGTTTAGAGGGATAATTGAGTAATTGGGGAAGTGTA
The DNA here is from genome assembly GCA_036023075.1 of Gaultheria prostrata. Classification (NCBI taxonomy): domain Eukaryota; kingdom Viridiplantae; phylum Streptophyta; class Magnoliopsida; order Ericales; family Ericaceae; genus Gaultheria; species Gaultheria prostrata. Next base: position 6,817 of record JAXBDA010003342.1, on the reverse strand, counting down.
AATAGACCAGCTGTAGAAGGACTATATTTTTTTTTTTTGCCATTCGATATACATCAGTAGGGGGTTAGCGGGGGAGTTAATGAGTTAGTCAAAAGGGAGTCTAAAAGCTATTCATAGTCCTAAATCCCAAACTGCTAGTCTACAAGCCGTTGTAGAACGACTATTTAGTCTACATTATTAACTAGTCCAAAAATACGAAGTCCAGACAAAATACAAATGATTCGGCTAACAAACGGACTTTATATGTCATAACTCATATGTCATTTAACATGACATATGATACATCAATAACCCCATAAGAGCTTCTTTGTGAGCCCGATTATTTGGTTGGATTGACTAAATACCTAGACTAATTAATTCGTTGTGGTTGGATGGTTATTTCAGGATTTTCATTCAGTGATAATAAAAATTTACAGTGCTATTACGAAAAGCTCTATGCAAAAAAAAAAAAAAAAAGATTTAACTTGACGAGATATATTATATGTAAAAAAAATTCATTTATTTAATTCCATGCAGTGTGATTATTTATGGTCACTCGGCCTCAACCCTGTCCATAATTAACCCTCATTTCCCAAATACTCAATTAACCATGTCCACCCTCAAACTTGGATATGGACATGAATTTTGAAGGGTAAGCAATTATTTTTTCATCCTCCACCAAAATTTCATCCACCCATACAAACTATCAACCAAATTAAGTATAAAATTAATAATTTCCCCTTCTTAATATTGATCCTCTCTTGTACAATATCCTACTCTTATCCGCCCTTTTTATAGATACACGTAACTTGCAGAGTTACAAAAACTACAAATCAAATAGAGAAAATGAATTATTATAGTCTTTGAATATATCAATAAGAAATGCTTAGACACAGATATCGCAGATGTCGGATACAGATATATCCATATGACCAGTTCAATGTGTATGAGTCACATGCTCATCGTGCGAGTCAAACATCATCGGACGGCTCGTAACACATCTGAGTGCTACATCGTTAATTGTAATATCAAGTGGCGCCACATGATTGTATGGAGGAGGTATGTGTCATATATATATACATATCTATATATATATATATATATATAGGATATATGGAGGAGGATCATATAAGGGTTCCCTTACATAAGCCTTATGTAAGAGATTTGTCGTTCGAGATTGAATTTCAATGATCCGAGACAATCCGAACCGTTAGATGTGTTTAAAACATGTTTTTAAGGTCCATCGCGAGGATTCGTAAAAAAAAAATACCCGGTAGGGCTTGATCCAATCAGTTTTTGAAAAAACGCTATGTATAACATTTTTATCGAAAAATGCTTGGATCAAGCCCTTTCGGGTATTTTTTTCTACGAATCCTCGCGGTAGAATTGAAAAACACATTCTAAACGCATCTAACGGTTCGGATTGTTGAAATTCAATCTCGAACGAAAAATCCCTTACATAAGCTATGTAAGGGAGCCCCTATAGGATCTTCTTCCTATATATATATATGTGCCACCCCCGATAAAGAAGTTATAATTTATGGAGTAGATTATTTAGACACTTATCGGTATTCAAACAACTTATTTTTTAACACAACTAATGTTAAAACAACACTTTAGAGTTCAAAGATCCAGATCATAAAATTAATACTATCATCTCAATAGCTTTCATTTAATAAAGACCATAAAATATTAAATCAAGCGTTTGTTTTAAGATAAAAATGCAAAGCTCAGAATTAATCCTAACTATATAATTTTATATCTTTTCTCGTCATACTTTTATGGACTAGACAACATACAACAATACAAGTGGACTCCCGTCATAACTTCATCAATGGTAATATCCATTATTTGAGTGAAAATCCCAATTAAGGGGAAAAAACCAAAAAGAAAATGCAGAATGTGTGTATCGCTCTTCTAATGTTTTTTTTTTTGCAATTTGATTCCACGTACTTATGTCGCCTATTCCATACACCACCATACATATACATGTAGAGAGAGATTAAGCGCCGATGGTTAATCCGGTTAGTTAGTGGTCGGGTTTGTTTCTCATATAATTTGATCGGTATTCAATTCTTGAGTTAGGCCGCAAGAAAGATGTTCATGACATATGTGATTTGTCTTTAACCAAACTCGAAAGAAAAATAATCAAGGTACGAATAAATTGGCCCGGACAAAGAGAGGGGCTTCACCTGGTCAACCCAAGAGGACAAAGGGATATGGGCATAGTATTTTTTTGGTGCATAGTCCAACTCCAACAGTCTAGATTCGTTTTCTCTACTCATTAACCCCTTTGATTTTCTAATCAGCCCTCTCCACTCTCCGAACCGGAGAGTTTGGTGTGTGGTATCTGATTTGTCGGATGTATTTTTAACAGTTTGAATTTCATCTCGACACTTTACATATCCGAATCATTCATTTCTAAGTTGAAATCTGAGCCGCTGATTTGTTGAGATCAACAACTCAGATGCGCACACCAAAACCGCATACCATGGCCGCACAGCAAAGACACACACCAGCACCCGGGTCCCTCCACTCTTACTCTTCCAGAAGTTCTTTTTATTCTCCTCCTGATCTCTATCACCTCCATTATTCATTAATTTATTGCCACTTAGACCCCTTCCCTCCTATATTTCAACAACTCTGGTCTCCTAATTCCACACCCATAAAAAACACACATAAAAATGACCTTTCAAGATCTTTGCAACACAGGCCTCACTCTTGGCTCAACTTCTCTTGATCAAGATCTGGATCAGAATCAAGATAATCAACAGAAAACGAAATCGCTGTTGAAATTCGATCGCGAGATCCCGTCGCTTACGTTGGGTTTATCATCACCATCATCTTTGTCGGAAGAGAAACAACCTCAACCATCGAACGTAAGACTTTTGCACAGACAGGTCTCTAACTCGGTCAGCGTTGCGACGACGACGTCGTCGAAGTCTAATAACAACTCTAGTGTGATCAAGAGAGAGAAAGATGTTGGAGGTGAAGAAGTGGAGAGAGAAAGATCTTCAAAGGTGATGATGATGATGATCAGTGATCATGATCAAGATCTTGATCAAGAAGGAAGTGTTGCGAGGAAGAAACTCAGGCTTACTAAAGAACAGTCTTTTGTTTTAGAAGACAGATTCAAAGAACACAGCAGTCTCAATCCTGTATGTTTCCTATCTTTATTTTTTTGATTACTGTCCGGCTCATGGTCAATTTACACGCACCTGAAAAAATTCCCACCTTGATTTTATTATGGCTTTGAAAGCAGGATCGTTTTCTGAATTGGGTTTTCCTTTGAATTTCTTGATAACTGTCTGGGTCAATTTATACGAATCTCAAAAAATTCCCGTCTTGATTTTATTATGGCTTTGAAAGCAGGATCGTTTTCTGAATTGGGTTTTCGTTTGAATTTCTTGATAACTGTCTGGGTCAGTTTATACGAATCTTAAAAAATTCCCGTCTTGATTTTATTATGGCTTTGAAAGCAGGATCGTTTTCTGAATTGGGTTTTCGTTTGAATTTCTTGATAACTGTCTGGGTCAGTTAATACGAACCTCGAAAAATTCTCGTCTTGATTTTATTATGGCTTTGAAAGCAGGATCTTTTTCTAAATTGAGTTTTCGGATTTTTTTTTTCTTCTCTTTCCTTCAATTATTAGAAGCAAAAGCAGGTCTTGGCGAAACAGCTGAATCTGCAGCCGCGGCAAGTGGAAGTTTGGTTTCAAAACAGGAGAGCCAGGTAAAATTTTTAAATCTTTTCATCGTTTATCTTTATGAGAATGAAATTTTCTTTGCCAATCAAAAAAAATAACTCTAATTCTTCGCGATTTAATGTACTTGGAGAAAATACCGGAAAAAGTGTTTAACATCATGCCAACTTTGAATCTGCATCCTATACTTCCTTTTATCCCAAAATGTTTGTACTTCTTCACTACAATTTTCGGTCTAAAAAATAAAGTAATTTATTTTTCCATAAGTTCTTAAATTTCTGTAATTGCACCAAATCAAAGATTTTAATAAATAGTTCTTAAAGATTTTGCACAGAATGTTTTTAACCTAAAAATTACATGACTTTTCATATGAACGAATATTTTGAGAGGTAGAGAGTATCTCTCCCCTAGGTTAAATACTACTCTCTCCATCCCAAATTGTTTGTCATGTTTTGAATTTCGATGCAATTTTTAAACTCTTCATATCTTTCAATCTATAATATTTTTATAGATTTAAAAAAATTTATATAATAAAACTAATTGAAAACTATCAAATAAGATCCATATTGGACATAAAGTACACTATAGATTGAAAGATATAAAGAGTTTAAAATTTCTATTGAAATACGAACATGACCAACAATTTGGGACGGAGGGAGTATCTCTTCTGTGATCCCTGGAGGGAGTACGTATTTATGCCCAATATGTTTGATTTAAGTATAAAGTGTAATGTTATATATCCAGAAAGATAATTTTTCTTAATTTCTAAATAGAATTGATGATAGGCTCATGCTGATCCCATCATTTCTAAATAACGAATATTGCTAAATTGATTTTATTTAAGTGAAGATTATTTTTTGTTAGGTTCTATATAGATGTAGCTCAACCATTAGGCACTTAATTAATTAATTAGCTCGTGACCCACCAAAAAACTCTTCTTTTTTTTTTATCGGCAAATAAATTTATTAAAACTCAACAAAGGATACATCGAGGGTTAAGGCCAAAACCAAACACAAGTGTAAGGAGAAGGCAAAAATTCCAGCGAACTACTGAAAATAAAGAAGAAAAGGAGAAGAAAGGGAGAAAAAACACAAAAACAACACCATCAAGCAGATTAGTGAGTGGGAACCTCCTTCAGCTCCAAAAACAGCCCAAAAAAGAAACATAAACAACAGCACCCAATGGCCTCGCATCACCAAAAGATTCTTGAGAAATTCCTTCTTTCCAAAGGCCCTAGCTAGTTGTCCAATGACATGCTAGAAAGCTTCCCGAAAGCTTGCGGAAATCTTTTGTCACCATCATGTGAGTAGTTATTCTGTAGTTTCGAAGTACGTCCACATGGTGCTCTGGACACTCCACACCACAGATCTACAAATCCCACATAGATGTGTAGTATTGAAATGATCGGGAACACGAATTTGACCAATTTCGCATGGCACATGTGATTGATGCATGCAGAGTTCGCCTATGCCTTAGGTCATTGAGACGAAGGCCTGAGACCTCTAAATTAATTGTCTAGGCCTCAAATTTTAGTCCATGTGTATATAATTTGTAGTTTCACAGTCTGAATTTTTTATTTTGGTAGCTTAAAAGCCTTTTAGCTTTTATTTTTTACTACATTATAAGATCATTGGAAGATGATGGTTTGAAAAACATTGTCTTAAGCTTGAAGAATCTTTAATGATGATAAAAGCCTTCGATCGATCAAATGCATGGTTTGGATTTGCAGAGAGAATTTTTTTTTAAAGTAATCTATCGCAACGGGAGGAAATGAGAATAATTTGAAATAGCTAGAGAAAATGAAAATACGCTAACGTACTGAATTATGTCAAAAGGTAGACTCGTTTATTAATGTATGCATTACTAATAGGTCAATATTATTGTAAAATATCCAGACCCATCTGGCGAAAGAAGTTTTAAAATTTTAAAAAACTAATAAAAACATATCCAAGATTGACTATATCTCAAGAAAGATTAAGTGAGGAATTTTGTAGAAAAAAAAAGTCAAAAAAATTGAAATACTTAAATAAATATTATAACCAAAAATCCAAATCCAAATTTTAAATTATAAAGAGGGCTCTTGTTAATATTCTGCCTAAGGCCTCACAAGGCCTTGGGCAGCCCCTGGATTGACATATGCAATCCTAATTATTCAACGACCGAAGGAAGTACATTTGGCTCGTTTTAGGCCTCCAAAAATCGAACAACGTTATTTTTGTTGTTCAACCATCTTCTTAGAAATGATTGTTCTTGGTTCTTACATTTCTTTCCTTTATCTTAACAGGACAAAGCTGAAGCAAACTGAGGTTGAGTGTGATTTACTAAGGAAGTGTTGTGAAACCCTAACAGACGAGAACAAAAGGCTGCGGAATGAGATACAAGAGCTGAAAGCACCTAAGAAAACTGCACCATTTTATATGCAATTACCGGCGATAGCCACCCTCACCATGTGCCCCTCCTGCCAGCAGATTGACGGCGGCGGTGGTGAAAACTCCTCTAAAAGTCTTTTTCCAATTGGCTCGAAATCTCATTTTTATAATTCCTTCACTCATCCATCAGCTGCTTGCTAGCAAGGTTTTAAATAGCGGTATGTATATATGTAAATATGGGATATTGGGATGTAAATATGGCAGATATACATTAAAATGATATGTACAAATTTACTGACTAATAATATTTGTCTACAAGTGACCGTATTAGTCTTTTTTTCTTTCTTTATTAATGTACCCAAAAAAATAAAAGGCTGGACATTATTTAGTTCAAGCTGGCCTTCTATGTTCTCTGGAACTTGTTCTATTATGAAGTTTGTATTGATGTATTTATAGCCCTCCCTGAGTGTGTGTGTATTTTATTTTTTTTTATTTTTTATTTTTATTTTTTTGAACGGGCGACACACACACACACTCTCTCTCTCTCTCTAATACAAAATTGTGTTTTATTTCTCAACAAGTTCACAAGGTATGACTAGTTTACTAAACTTGATCGTAAATGTACAGAAAAAAATAGTCTATTGGAGCACAAATCTCAACCAATCAAGTGGAGGATAATAAGGACAATCAAACCAATCAGTTGGAGGAAAATCTGGGTAATCAATCTGCATTTATCTATGGGAGGTCAGAATCTCCACCTATGGAT
>JAXBDA010003341.1:0-35290 GCA_036023075.1 Gaultheria prostrata | reverse complement strand
AATTAACACAAACACAAACACATACCAAAACAACGCATCAAGTGGAAAATAGGGAATAAATAAGATAAAAACGTGTTAACACTACCCTATTAAGGCACTTATATCTACGATATTGCGTGCCTATCACGGACATGGACACGGGATTTCTAAAAATAGGGACACAACAAAAGTAAATAAAATTAATAAATAATATTCATATTATACCAATGGAAAATATAGTTATATGTATGAGCATGAGGCTTTACCCCCAATGATTGGGAACTAGATATGGGTTGTGTTATTGCTATTGTTGTTGTTGTATAAGCATGAAGCTTCAATATGCATAAACAAGCATCATAGATTCATATATATATCATATTATATTTTTAACTCAAACATTCGAACTAATACACATTTACCCCGACAAAAAATTTAAAAAGTCATAGTTAACCCTTGTGGTGTCCCCTCGTGTGTCTCCGCCGCATCCCTCCCATGTCCCTGCCGTTTCCCATATGTATTTTGCTGTGTTCCCGTGTTGGACACAGGAACACGCCGGTCTCTAAGAGTGGCGGTGCTTCATAGCCAGACATGATAGGTTGTGTCATGGTGATGTTTATATGACAGGGAAGTGTGTTAGATGGCTCTTAATGAGTAGTGTTTAACGACTTTTACCACCAATCAGATAATCGTGTTGGGGGAGGAACAGGGTTACAGTACTATGGGACACGTGGTTGAAAGTTAACCGAATCAATGGCTATTTAGATTATGCCGAATAATCTACTCTAATATATAAAGGGGCTATCCCTTTTAGGTGTCCTCTAAAATTGAGATTTCTTATTTCTAAAACTAACCCTAATAAGTATAATTGAAACAAATGCGATATGGATAACTGCAAGGGACATAATTGACAATCCATATACAACCCACGTTAGCCACAGTCCCACCCCATTCAAAAGAAAAAACAACCACTTAGTGGCAGTTTAACTCAACACCCCTTTTCTTAAATTTTATTCAATCGAATTATTCAAAAACGCTGTGGTTAAACGTTGGATTTTCTCTCATCGCGTGTGCCCCAGACGCTAGTTTTCTTTATGCAGATATGTAGCTTTCAATATTCTTGATTTGATACCCCTTGAATCTCAACTTGTTGAAGCTCGTATCGTCACATAAGCAGGGGCGGAGCCAGAACCAAATGTCAGTGGGGTCAAATTCTTAGAGCCTAACAATTAGAGGAAAACAAATACCAAAATGTGAAATGGAAAGGAGTTAAAGTAGATATCTAGTAATAACATATAATTTCATTTACAATTGATCCCTCAAAAGATACACTGAAATGCCAAACAAAAAGTAGTTAATTAGATATACAACCTATAACCGTGCCCAGAGCCGAATTAGATACACTGAAATGAGAATATAACCGAATTCATTGCAATGCCAGAGACAACTCATTTGTAATCCCCAAGATTGATTTCATTAGATGTAGATTGACTACAAACTCAAAAGATTGCATCACATTCAATAAACAAAAGGCTTCTAATTTTTGTTCGAAATTGGATGCATCCTCCACTATTACATCAAGCACATCAATTGTAGCAGGAAACATGTTTAGCAAGCTAAGCAAAGTGCCATAATGTTATCCTCAGCGTGTATCACTAGCACGAATAAGAGTTGTCTCTTGATTTAGGCCGTAGCCACTTGGAATATTACCATTACTAAGCGATTCAACAAGTTTTTCAGCTTGCTTCTCATGGAGAATATCACGATGTTTGCATGAGGCTTCAACAAAATTAACGACATTAGAAACCAAAGCAAAAAAGTCGGCAACGTGGTTATGTTTCTTTGCTACAACCACAAGAACTAATTGAAGTTGGAGAGAGTTAGAGAGTTAAATGAAAAATGATTTGATGTGTGGTAAGGAGGGCAAATAGTAGTCAAAGAGTTAGAAGAAAAATAATTTGGTGTGATAAAGAGGGCAAATAGTTGGGGCAAAGAAATATCATATATACAAGGAGTAAGAAAATAATAGACTCTAAAAAATATTATACATATTCTATTAAAATTTGCCACCTTAGTGGGGTCAAGTAACCCTGCTTGAACCACCTCCCTCCGCCCCTGCACATAAGCAACGAGTAAGTTGGGAAGCGAAAACCCAAATTTTAGAGAAAAATTAGATTTTGTCAGTTTGAATTGCCCATCACCATATGAGTTGTGGGCCTAAAAATAGAAATAGTGAAACATTTAACCATGTCTGACACCCGGCTATCGCGCGGTTGACTAACCAACCATTGGTGCATATATAAAATGTAAATTTACCCCTCAGGGTCAGTCTTAGTAAAATTTTCCCAAGCAAAATTAGTAGGTAATCTTTGCAAAACATTATGAAAATTAAATGCTAGTAATATGGAAAAAAATCCCAAGAGCAACAATTCAGGAAGAATCAAGGTCTCGTAAAACAAACCCGCGCTCGTTAGTCCCCACGTCCTCCGTCGCAAACTCAGCAAATTCATGAAACCCAGTACACCCCTTCACCTACTCCACCATCGGAGCCAACCCCACCACGTTCCCCACCGCATCGAGCGGGGGATGTTTTCAGCCTGTCAAACCTATGAAGGAACAAATGGTAAAAGAACAAATGGGAAACACAGTTGCTTGTACAATTTTTTGCAACCTAGAGACGACTTTCCTCCATGGCCAATGAGTATATATGAAATCAGGTCCATAAGATTAAACTATGGTACCGTTGAGGCAATTATAGTTCTTTACTTCGTACTTTTATCAGTTTATTACGTTTAGAATTGAAATGCCAACAGAGAAGTGAAACTCTGTTGGAAATGTAATTTTATCAAACATCTAGTGCGCATACACTGATGACCATAAAGAACGAAAAAATCTTGTAATTTCATCCAAGAAACACAACAATTTTTACAAGAACTCACCGGTGAACGTTAAGCCAACGCAATGAACACCGGTAGATTTCAGGAGGAAGAGAGGAGAGAAGTAGTCTGATAAATAAAACTCGATAGAAAAGGGGAAAGGGTCCGTGATTTCACAGAGAACGTGGCAGGGAGGGAAGGAGGGAGAGAGAAAATGGGGAAGTGGGGTTGAGGATTGAGAGAGAGAGAGAGAGAGAGGGAGAGAGATTCATGGGAGAGGGCAGTTGGGTTTCTGTTTCTTCCGGGAAAAAAAAAAACAGTTTAATGGAGATTATTGAAAATCACACTGGGTTTTATATTTTTCACAAATTTTATTACTTTGAGTTAATTTTATTCACACTTTCAAAGTTTTACTCATAGTGCAAATCACGGACCCGGGGTGCTGTGCATCCCTTAGCCGTCTAGTCGTATTTTGGATGGCCCGGATGCAATCGGCAATTTTAAATTAATTTTGAAATTGGTTGGCCGTTCAAAATACATCCCGACCGTTCAAAACACAATTGGTTGGCCGAGGGGCGCACAACATCCCCTTTTCTGCAAATCACACTGGGTTTAATATTGTTCCCATACATAAATGTTTTTTTTTCTATTGTAACACGTGCGTATCGAACGAATACAACTCTGGTTTATATTTTACTGGCGTTGTGCCCGTTCGATGCACAGAAAAGAACAAAATCACAGTGGTATGTTTTCTGGCTCCATGTATCGAAGGTGTACAACGCTAGTAAAACACAGTAAACGTGTAATAGTAAATAATATGAGATAGAAATAAAGAATGATATTGCACATATCTATAACATGTGAAAGCATTCATTAATCGGAAATCACATGAACTTGTACACCAGAGGGGAGTTGAAAGAAAGGGATTTTAGGGGCATTAGCTGGATTTTCTTTGTTTCAGGGGTAAAACAGTAGATAAATTGAATAGAGCAAACATTGATACAGGCCTGGAAAACTGGATTGCCATAATTTCTCGCTTGACGGAACGACTAAAGGTTGGATATTCCCTCTGTCCCATTTTAAGTGTTCTTTTTTTTTTATATATTTTTTTGGATATTTCAAAATAAATTCTCATTTTTAAAAATAACCATCAAAACATGACAAACTCCTAGTTTCACCCTTAAAAAGCACCATTTCCATCCTAAGTTATTTGTCTACTGTTGATATTCGTTTCACTTTTAAATTGTCTACCTATAAATTTCAATTTACAATGTTTTTCATAAGTTTGAAAACTTCGTATAATATAATTAATTGAGATGTATCAAACACGATTCATAGTATATATTTTTTGTCATCCATATTGAAATACAACAACAACAATAATAACAGAACCCATCTAGTCCTCAATCATTGGAATCCATATTAAAATATATATAAGCAATTTAAATACATTCAACTAACTTCACAGTTGTAAAGGTTAATTTTGAAAAATCTAAATCAATAAATTTGATTTCTTAATTAAAAAGCTTGAATCCCCATTCATATGACTTATATCCATTCGATGATAGTCGTTCTCAGCTCGACCAAGCTTGAATCCCCATTCATATATATAAGCAATTTATATTACCACATTCAATAATTTGATCCAAAAAAGGACAACGCTCAAGTTTTCTTCTAATTTGTAGGTGAGTTTAATAATCTTTATTTAGATCGCGAATAAAATCAATTACTTGTTCTTTGAGCTTGTCAAAAGAAGTCGATCCCTTCTTATTAACTAAATCATGGAGATTTCAAGATCGACAAAATCAGAGCAAAATTTAAAAACATCTCAACAAATTGATGAAGCAAAAACGAATTTGACAGCTCTCCAAACCAACTCCCGGTTTACAAAACTGCCCAAGTATTGAAGCTCAACACGTTTTCTTCTTTGCAGGTGTCCAGGTTGGGGTATCAGACAAAGAAGACCCGACCACAAATGACCCACCAAAGACAATGATAATACGAATATACCATAGGGAGTCACCAGGATTTAACTAAATTACGTGAATGACGAAAAGACCAAAACAACAGAACAAACAAAGTAGGACCACAAAGCAGGGGCAAAAAGGAAACTGAAAAAAGGCGCCATGGAAAGATCGTAGCGAAGAAAAAGAAGTAAACCTGAAGCGTCGCGAAAGACAGGAATGAGAGACAAAACGAGGTTCTACACACATGACATAATCAACCAAACCCAACCATGGAACTTGCAGCGACAAATGTTCTATTTAAAGCACCACAACAAAGTCGGTCTCGGTAACAAATTCTTGATTACACTAGCATCTGCATTAATGAAAAATGCCAACAAATTTAGAAGTTCAATATACTTTTCAACACTTCAATACACCTTCGTCATCTCTATACAAATTTCAGATACAACACATTTATAAAACCTTAACCACAGACCACAGCCCCGGGTCAGCATTTCCCATCTCTTATTCAACAACATTATTGGCTTATTTTTCTTATTCTTTTTCTAGTTCTCCTTTGCAACGGCGCAACACAAAGGCTGCAAAAAACAAGGATGGGGGCGTGCTCTCATGCAGCAGCTGGTTCAGTAACGCATTTTGCTTCAAGTGTCTTCTCATATTCCTCGATGGATTTGAAGAGCTCGGAGAAGTTTCCCTTGCCAAAACCTCCACACCCACCCTTTTGATATGCCTTCCCTTCATCGTCCTTGAGCACGCACCCTACTCTTTGGATTATCTCTATAAACAGGGTTGGCCTGCCGCAAACATACAACATAATGCAATTAATCAGAGCACGCATATGCTCAAACATACAATATAATGCAATTAATCAGAGCACGCATATGATATTCACCAACATCAAGATCATATGCAAGGAGAAATTGCAAAAAGAAAAATAGAAAACTTCCTGTAGCAGAATATTTAATGGAACAGATGGTTATAGAAAGGTTCGTCAAAAACTTTCCACTGCCCAGAATTTGATCAGAAGATTGTGGAAACAAAGTAACATTTCATATTCATCCAATTACATATCCTAGCAAGATTACTAAGTTAAAATAGCATATCTGGAATTCTTGTTGGTGAAGAACAATCATATCGAAGCACCATATAATTGGAAGAGCAACATAAACAAGGCAGGCATGAAAACAACAGAAGACCAAATGAATCTTGTACAAAACAGTCAAGCTTCCAAACAAGAACTATATAATAGTTACAACTAACAAGGATGAAATGAGAGCCGCCCAAACTCCCCATTCCATTTATATAACCACCTCAAAATAGGCTGAGGGGTGTCCAGCCAAAAGAATCCCTAATAAAATAGATTGGACTGAAAGCAAATCATTGTCCCTGGCTGCAACTGTTGCTATCTCTAGAGAAAGAATACAGTAGTTTCTCATATGTTGTCACAAGGTGCGGAATACAATGCTAACCCAGGAATGGTTCATAACACAGCCTCCTGTCTGGAGGATGTCGTTTTGTTACATTTATTCAACTTAATCCGCACCGATCATTATTGACGATGAAGTTTCCTAAATCAACTTGCATGGGTAGAAATATACTATAAGTGTGATGCGCATAAAACTTAGCGTGTTGCGATCCAGACAACAATTACAACTCCTTCAAGCTTTTGTATACCAATGCACAAAAAGCTACAAGCCAAATCTGCTTTCGAAACATGACCAATTTCACCTAGATTTAGGGGTTTTTTTTTTCTTTTTTCTTTTTGATAGACTAGATTTAGGTTTGAACATGAATCAACAAAGGAGGAGTAAATAAAAAGTTAACGGTTAGATGTTTTCGTCATTCAGCAAATTGGGTTTCGCCTTAAACCATAGATTGATTCACATACTAGTGAAGGAAGATATAAGGCAAGGTTTGGAAGCCTTAAATCTTTAAGTAGGAAGAGAAATCTGATTACAAGGAATCACAAATCAGCCATACGGTAAGCTAATGGCTGAGATAAGTCCATTGAGATGTTTCGATTAAATCTTAAATACAGTATTAGCCAGTGAACCTTTTTAAAAGAAATTGAAGGAATAAAGTAGACTCCAAAGTTCCCATTTTTTTTCCTACAGGTCGAGCATGGAGTCTCAAACTATCAAGGGGAGGGCGGAGATTAAATTCATACTTGGTTTGAGAATGTGATTCTTTATGACCTATCTCGGCATTGGTCATCATAAAAAATCATTCATATATTTCAATTCATTTCAAATGCATCAAATCATGGGAATCTTAGAAAAACATTCTCATTCCATCAAGATTCCTGTCATAAAGTAAGCCTAAACATTTTTCTCATTCAGAAAATTTGGTTTGACCTAAACCACAATTTGATACAATCCCAGCACAGACATAAACGATAACCATAATTGTGATTTGTGATCATTCACATACCTATCTCCAACAGGCTTGGTGAATATCTGGAGCAAGGTCCCCTGATCATCCCTATCCACCAAAATCCCCAACTCCTCACATTCCTTAATCTGCTCATCAGTCAGAACATCTCCAGCCCTGTTCTTTAAGTTTTGATAATACGTAGGTGGTGGCGATGGCATAAACTCAAACCCACCAACTGTACTCCTCCGCCTCATCTCCCGCAGCGTCCTGAATATATCCTCACTGGCCAGCGCCAAATGCTGAACCCCAGGGCCCTCATTGTGCTCCAGATAGGTCTGTATCTGGCTCTTCCTTTTTGTTCCAAACACTGGCTCGTTCATGGGCAACAACACCATCTCATTGTTGCTAGCCAGCACCATCGAGTTCAACCTGTTGGAACATGTTAATAAGTATCAAGAAACATAATTCGTTCATTTCACTTGCCGTTTCATATTTAGTGACCTGCAAGACGAGATCACTGGTTCCTACTCAAGGCTCAATCTCTAGAAATTGTGCTTAACACGTAATGGAGTTATGTCTTCTTCAAATACATTTTCGTGTTTGAAGGAATGGATATAGTATTCCACGCGTTGGTTACAGAATTTTTTACGACATGTGTTTGCCGCCAAAGTAAAATCATGTTTCCATTCATTGAGTCCAGCATTTTGTGTGGAATATCTATTATCTACAAGTTAAATAATTTCTTCTGTTAGCGCGGACATATTACACCGTAATTTTTGAGTACTTTTTAGCATTTTAGAAGGCATTGACTCGATATATATGCTACCATTAAAGATCATATCGTAATAGCACTCCTTGAGGAAGCAGGTTGTATATCCAACACGTTACGATTACTGTTTCTCTTTCTTACTTTTTCCCATAAATTTGGAATCTATAGTATACAAGCTAGGGCCACATACCAGCTTATCTACTGCTAGTGATTCTGGTGTTCAGAGTATCATTTTGCTCACTGCAATAACAACAAATTCTCCATCTATTCTGCTTATTGGTTATCTCCTGTTTTTCAGTTTTCCACTTCTATAACAAAAAGGGAAACTTTTACTATTAAAAAAAAGTAAGGTAATGAAAAAGCTAAAAAGAGTCTGAAAGATATGCAAAAAGAGCAAGATGAATCAAACGGGTCCAATAAATCATTTTGTTAGTAAAAGCCCTTTAAACTCAATCTTTGACTCAAACTCGTACCCTCCACCAGATTGAGTTTCGAACCAAATCGAGGGAGCCTAAAAAAATTTCTCAAATTTGAAGGCTTGTTTTGCTTTTCACAATTACAAAAATTCTCTCAAATGAAACTTTTACTCAAATTTTTGCTTAAATTTGAGTTTATTATCGGAGTGATTCATTCCAAATGAAGCGTTTACTCAAAATTCTTCCCTAATTTGAGTACAAAAATTAAGCCGGATTATTGGTTTAATTCAAATTAAATTAGCATACTTTTCCAATACTTTTCTAACCATTTTTAGCCAATAATTCAAATTAAAGAAGCTCTAAGGTTTTGCAAGACTGGACTAACCCGCTCTCTGTTGTGCCCACATCCTCTGCTGTGAACTCAGCAAACTCATGAAACCCAGTAAACCGCTTCACATACTCCACCATCGGAGCCAACTCGGCCACGTTCCCCACCGCGTGATCCAATCGCCTTATCCCATAATCCAACTCCGCGTACGACGCCGTTCCCTCCACCACCTCAAACCCCGGCAAAAACTCACCGGGGTTAGGGTTTCCGAAGCTCACGTACCTCAAAACGACGTCTCCGTACAGCTGAACCTCGGATATAGTTACGGACTCCGATAGGTTAATCGGTGGCGCCGAGGGTTTGGCGCCGTGGGCGATACTGACGGAGTAGGCGTCGGCGGCGTTTTCGACCTCGATTGCGACGGCGCGGACGGCGAGGCCGTGGGAGGAGACGAAGGAGCGGCAGGCGTCGTGGGAGAAGGTGGCGATGGAGGCGGTGGCGGTGGAGTTATTAGGGGTGGTTATGGTGGGGGAGTAAGGGGCGGTGAAGAGGAAGTTGAGGTGGCCTGAGCGGAGGAGGTAGGAGGCGTGGGTCAAGTTTCCGGTGGAGAGGTCGGATTTGGAGACGAGGGGCATGCCGAGGCCCCAGGAGAAGCGGCGGGCGGCGTTGGTGGCGTCGGTGCACCAGAACTCGATGTGGTGGAATTTGATGACTTTGAAACGGTCGGATTTGGGGTTGGCTCGGACGAAGTTGGAGAAACCCACCAGCTTGAACTCTCCCGCCGGCGCCGGCGCAGCCCCGTTCGTCGTGTCGGATTTGGATTCCTTGCCCATTGTTGATTGTTCAGTGTTTGATGTCTGTTTGGATAGTAGGTAGTTGAAAGTGAGAGTAATTGGGGAGGGTGATGAGATTTTGTAGTGTTTCTTCTTAGTTTGGATAAGAATTTCATTACATAAGAGCATGTTACACGTGGAGATGTTAATAAGAGCACCGTAATTAATCAACTCATTCGAATATTAGTAATGGCTTGATCGACATGAGCGATTCATTCTGTTTTTTTCCAGTCAAATTTAAGGGCAAAGTACCGATTAAGACCTTACCGATATTCGAATGAGTTTTTTTTACGGTTAAACTTAAAAACATGTTTGCAACAAATTAGACGGGTAATCTTTTGCGTGAGACTCCAAATATAAGTGATTAACATCTGATGTATCAAATATTGTGTCCCTAAAACCGCCCAATTAATTATATACTCCTACATAAGTACATAGGAGTACCTTATAGTTATCTCTGTTTTCCTATTTGTTTGGCCTGTACTTAATCTATTTAGATATATGTCAGCTAGTTCCAATTTTATATAAATGTATTTTAAAATCTGTCTTCTAACTTGTGCAGTTACCTCTGTTTTTCTATTTAGATATATGTCCGGCCACCTTATACACAATTTGATTAATTCAAGTAAGGGCTTGTAATTAAAGCCAAAGCAAATCTCCGTGTATTCAAAAGAGTTAATAAAAGTGAGAGGTTTTGAACATAAGATTTTAGAAGTAAACAAATCTTAATTCTCATGTTTTGACTAGCCTGTCAATCCTTTTAAATTTTGTTCAACCTTACTATGAGGATATTTTACCCATATTTGGTAAGACTGTGTTGCGTGTTTGTGAGCAAACTCAACCCACTTATTGGTTTCTCCTAAATTAGGAAAAAGGCAAGATGAATCAACAGGCTGAACATGTAAAGACCCGAATTTTTCCGAATAAAAGCTCCAAAATAAACTGTGTTGTGTACATTTTCAGGCCCAATTTCTCTCAATATCCTATTTACATCTCTAAAATAAAACAAAAATATCCAACTAAATAAACCTCTATAGACTCTAAATACAAATTAATTCCCCGATGATCAAAAATCCAAATCACTGTTCGTAGCCATTAAAAATCTCTCGCTTTAATCTTTCTATCCTTAAATCCCCGTCTCCACCTGAAAAGTAAAAATCATCGGGAAGTAAATGATACACCAAGAATAACAATGCTCACATTAAGTGGAATCAATAAGCAACGATTGTCAAGCCGATTTAACAATTCACGAGGGATCTCACACCCGGCCCTCCTCAGGATATGGATATGGTCAGTGACCTCCCTCACCTGCTTCACCTAGCCTACCTGACTTTCCTGGATCAGTCAAGATATTGGCAAGGTCACTCGATCATCGTAGACACTTTAGCCAAAATATCATTTTCATTAACAAATATTCCACTTTCAACAAAACTTCACAAGATTAAACAAATAACACGAGATATTCAACAGGAGTACGAAATGATAGAAATGAAAGTCCGAAAATGGAAAATATATCATATACTCTCCGAGTTACCTCAAATTGCGATCATGACCGTTAAATATATGGACATCAGCAAGAATAACATCCTAAAATCTCATATTGACCTACTATCAACTCCCCTCACCGATGGGAAGTGAAAAGACCATGCAAAGACTCTCGACAACTCACCACCACTTTATTATATGGTTGTGTTTGGATGACCAAAATCTTAAGTTGGAATAAGAATATGATTATTGAGAATCAAATTCCTGGGAATTTTCTAGGGTAGAAATAACAATATGATTACTGAGAATCGAATTCCTAGGAATTGGATACCTGGAGGAATTGCATTATGATGTTTGGATTAATTCAGTAATGTTACACAATAAATAATTATTTTGGAAATTTATTAAAGTCAATATTTCCTTTTCTTAATGAATGAGCCAGAAATCTAAGATTCCCATGGGGTAAGGGAGGGATCAGATTCCCACTCAGTCTGGGAATGTGATTACTGGTTGAATATGCTATCAGGAATCACATTCTCATTCTTGTCTCTACCAAACGTCGGAATGAGAAAAGCCTGACATCACATTCTCATTCCTGTCTCTTCCAAACATGGAAATCATAGATAGAAGACATTACATTCTCATTCTCCTCTATCATCCAAACTGAGCCTATATATAATCCACCCCATGCAAATGCAAGGCCTGTCCGTTGTCCAATATCCTCTAAATTAATGTACTCAACCACCAAATGCACCTACACTCACAATAACTCCCTACCTCTTCAATTCTCTACAGATGCCTATTAACTTCTCTATTACAAAAACCAAGCACTAATCTACCAATTAATGCATTTATCTCTGGCCTCTGTCTGTGTATGACAATAATTATCCTATACCCATTGGGGAAATAATTTTCACACTCTCTATTTTATAATCCACACTCCCCTTTTTTTTTTATCTTTATCCACATGAATTTACAATATTCCCCCTTTTTAATGGGAATTGTCATTGGCACTCCACTTTTCTCTATTGGCACTTCCTTTTTTTTTGTCTCTATTCATAAAATGCAAGGGTAATTTTACCTAATAAAGATAAAAAAGGGAATGCCAATAGAGAAAAGTGGAGTGTCAATATCAATTCCCTTTTTACACCCTTTTCACACATCCAAGGGTAATATTGTTAATTCATATAGATAAAAACAAAAAAGGGAGTGTGAATTGTAAAATGGGGTGTGTGAAAATCATTTCCCTATCCACTACTCTCATCAATATTTATAACTATAATATAATTCAAAACAAAAAATGTTTTACTATTATCATTGGGAATTGTCATTGGCACTCCACTTTTCTCTATTGGTACTCCCTTTTTTGTCTCTATTCATAAAATGCAAGGGTAATTTTACCTAATAAAGACAAAAAAAGGAAATGCCAATAGAGAAAAGTGGAGTGCCAATATCAATTCCCTTTTTACACCCTTTTCACACATCCAAGGGTAATATTGTTAATTCATATAGATAAAAACAAAAAAGGGAATGTGAATTGTAAAATGGGGTGTGTGAAAATCATTTCCCTACCCACTACTCTCATCAATATTTATAACTATAATATAATTCAAAACAAAAAATGTTTTACTATTATCAAAATAAATCACAACCATATAAATGTAATATAATTTCAAGTATTATATGGATAATAGAAATACGGGGCATTACAATCTATCCCCCTTAAAATAATTTCATCCCCGAAATTTGCTAATTGGATGCAATCAAAATAATGTTAACAAAAAATAACTCAGTATAATGTATTTGCAATTTTAAGAAAATATGGGCTATTACGTAATATAAATAATTTTCTATAGGAAAATCAAACAAGGTTTTTTTTTGGTAAAGAGAGAGAAAATCAAACAAGATATTGTGAAACTAAATATCTCGTTTGTCACCATGTCCTTTGTGTGAACGCAGCGGATTCTTGAAACCCTTTGAACCCATTCACTTTATTACTCGGAGCTAAGTCCAGCTCTGGCACGTTTCCCAGGTCATTGTCTAGTCACCGGGTTCCGAAATCCAACTCCGCATATGACACCAGTCCTTCCATTGGCTCGAACCTTGACAAGAACGGAAAAACCACGTCATCAAGGTTAGGGTTTTTGTAGCCCACACAAAACAAAACAACTCACCATAGAGCTAGACCTCAATGATCACTAAACGATGAGAAGACTAGTTGCTTGTTTCATTATTACTTTCTCTAATAGGCACCAGCGTCGCACCAAGAAATGAAGGTCATACCCCTATTGCAGCATAAGAGAGAGAACTTAAAGACAAGAAGCTCTGTATTGTCATCAAGACAAGTGAGTCGACATTTCTTAGACAATAGGGAAAAAAAAAATTTAAATTGGAGCACAAATAGACTCTAAAGTATAAGAAAGTTATGATAGAAAATAGAGCTTTTAAAGAGGAGCAAGAAGCAAACACGGGAGGCCTAACAAAGAGTGGATTTCTTAAAAAGCCTTTGTCTGTTCCTCTGTAAGATGTTTTTTTCTCCTCTTTAAGAAGTCTATTCTCTAACATCAATTCCTTGTTAGCCCTCGTAGTCCTTTTTGCTCTTTTTTAAGAACTCCCTTCTTTATGAACAACTTCTCGTTAGGCGTCTTTTTGCCCTCCAATTTAAGATTTTTTCCGTAATTCCTAAAAGATGTCAGCTTGAGTCATTCTCTATCAAATGCCCATATAGTGGTATTAACTTCATTTCTTTGTGCGACGCAGGAGCCTAATACAAAAAGTAATTAAGAAGCAAACAAGCAGCCATATAGTCCGTTTGTTCGATTATTCCGGCAGATCAGTTGAAGGTGGGGATGGAGTACACTTTTTTACTTTTAGGAACTCTCTGTGAAGTTTGTAAGAATTCATAAGAGGAAAGAATGACTGTGTAGTTCTTTTAACCTTTTAGGTCGGAGGGACATTCCATGATCATGCCAAAGACTACTAAATATTTAAGGGTAGTGATAATGACAAAACTGTTTTTGATTGTGTCAAAACTCAAGAGCATGAAATGCTTGTACGCATAAAACCCATCTTAATAACATATTAAATCAGAAATTTGAAACTCTTTTATACTACGTATATTATTTCCATATTGTTAAATAGAAGTTTGCATATATTATTACTAGCATAAAACCCGTGCTATACACGGGACTTGGGGTTTTGCCCGAGTTTATTATAGAATCATTTTCCTAAAATTTGAAGTTTTGTGTTAAATCTTTGGAAATTGTAAAATTATCTTGATAAGAGAAATCTACAGAGCTAAAAATTAATAAATGAAGTTTAAAAATTCATTGAAGACAAAACAATACAAATTTTTTTACTTTTTATTATTTCGTCGTTAGTGAACTTTTCTAAGTTTTTTGTCACAAATTTTTAATTTTTTGATTTCTCTTATCGAGATGTATCAGTAATTCCCAAATATTTAGGAAAAAACTAAAGAAAGGTCAGTAAAAGACAAAAAGTTTAGAAACAACAAACAACTGGTTAATCAATGGCCGGCCCTTCTTACATGTTACCTCAAATACATTACTCGAGTCGACATCCGATATTCCAAGCATTAAAATCCGATATTCCAAGCATTAGATCCAATCTGCGTCAAATGAAAATCATGCCCAAAAGAAATAAATTAGTATGAAATCATATCCCAAAGAAAAACAAATTAGTAATAATTTTTCTTTTAACGACAACTAATTATTATCTTAATCATTCATTTTAAGAAATCAGATTTTAAACACTCTTTGACCTGTAAGAATTAACTCTTACCGTCAAAGAGTAAAGGCCAATCCGGACCGTCGAAAATGCATTTGGACGGTTAAGATGAGCTGTTCGTGCAATATACGTATGCGGATGTGCGTATACACATCATTTTTACTAGTAATTGAATGAGCCAAGTACCAAGCATAAAATTACAAACTCAGCCTGTTTGATTAATAGATTAACGTGAATCAAGTTTAAGAGGACCATCCTAAAACTGATCATAAAGAATAAATCAACTCCTATAGTATATATGAAAATAGATGAGACATAAGGGGAAAAATTACTTCCCAATTTTTGTCACCGCTGAACCAAAATCTTGGAGCCACCTCTGGGTTGACTCATGCATGAACATAAAGTTACCACTTACCATAGTTTGCTCTAATTGTCTTTTGATCATAAAGACCTAAAACAACTTCTTCACCATCCATAAATCTAGTGTTGCGGGCTGCAGGAATTTTTCAAACACAACTCCATGAAAAAATTAGAGAGTAAGATCTGACAAAGTTATACTGCCAAGAACATGAACACTCCAAATTCATTTTGAAAAGGTAGGCATAAATAATCAAGCCCTTGTTGTTATCACACGGACCATCTTGTCTTCTTGCTTGTTTGTCGAATATGCAAAAATACATAATAAGAAAACCACATTCATTAAACTATGGAGATGTAAAGAAAATACCTCACTATAGCCTAAATGGAGTAATTCGTACTTTTTACTTTCTTTGCCAAGATCACGGTGCCTTTGATACATCCGTAAGATTTTGAAATCATCGTTTTTCTTTTAAATGTAGTCTTTCAAAACCATTTTCTAATTAGATTGGAAGCACAATTTAAGGAAATCTGGAAGGGAAAAAATCCATGTAAAAAGATATTAATAATGTTTTACTGATCATCATGGAAAGAATATCGAGAAAATTTATGGATAGTCCAAGATTCTTTTTGTTTTTTTTTGAAATTCAAAATAGTTTTATGGAATGTTTTATACTTGATTTGATTAGGCTACATTGCTAACTTTATAAAAACCATTACAATCCAATCACTTGGTGCCACTTGTCGTACCCACAACTCTTCTCACGAAAACCCATTCTGCAATAATATATTAGATGAGTACAAATTAAGTTACAATGCTTAATGTGTTAAGGTCTTACTAACCTCCAATCAATAGGTGGAAGATAATATGTATACAATGACAAATTAGTTTGGATATCAATTCAAATTTCATGAATATCAATATACTTTCACAGATAGTAATACACTTTTTTCGGATACCGATGCACTTTTTACTTATTATGCTCCACCATTTGGGTGGAGGTTAGCATTTGCTCTAGTCGGTAAATTTGTCTATCCTATTTATTAATTAATGATGATGCGCGTGCATTTGTTTTATTGGGTACCCCACAAATAAAAGATTGACATCACACTACGTGGATCACCCCTTGTCTCCTAACAACCCAACAAGAGTGATAAGTGTTCCTACTGAATGATTTGTCGCTGTAATGTTACCCAACACTATTTATGGTCTAAACTAGTAAAGATTATTAAAGCAACTAATTTGTTCCAAATTTGTCCCCCCAATCTATCTTAGATTAAGTAGTTGACCCAACTTAACCTAATTTGTTTATGTGCGTGATTATAGATGCCAAACGGCTAAAGATATACTCTATTTGGATTTCTCACAACGGAAAGCCCCTCCAATGGCGACTCTAGGAGTTTGAAAGCGTAGGGTCATTCTTTAACATCAAATACTTTTACCAATCATTAATCTAAGAAAAATAGCATATCAATGGCAACTAAAATTATTATTTCAACGAAAATCACATTTAACGTTCAACCTAACGAGACATATCAACTTCTCCTTATTAAAAAAATAAAACGAGTGACTAGAATTCAAACAAACTATACAAAGAAGCTATACAAAGAAGTAACTTTTACGTACTTATTGGAGTTATTCAGGGGTGTCACCATCAGATTTAGGGGATTAATTTATGAATTTTTAACTTTTTTTAACATAATAGTACTATTATTTTTTCTTTCGGTGGGGTCGGCTGACCCCACTCTTACTAACCTGGCGTCACCAGTGACTATGCTGTTCGATTGATTCAAGTTCCATGGTTGTATTTGGAGTATTTATTTATTTATATAAGTAGCTAAAAAATTATGTGTAAACTGTTAACAATTCGTGCATAGTGTAGGCCAATCACTCTTTGTAGAGAGTGCAATATAAATATACAGGCAGACAACGATATAAAAAGTAATTCAAAAAAAGTAGGAAAAGATTAGTAACAAAAGAGAGAAAAAAATGTTTGCCCACTTCTATGATTAAGATGAGCATACCAAATGGAACTCTGATTTGGTTTGGAGTGACGATGTGACCGACAACGATAGCCCCGTTGGCTTGCACATCCCCATTGCTAGGCCTTGGAAAGTCCACTTCATCCTTCTTTCTCAAGCCTTCCCCATCTGCAAGTACCGTGCCGCGCGGCATCTCAGTCGTTCAAAAGTATATTCAACTATCTGAATTTCTATAAAACTCTTCCAGTGAAGAGTTTTCTCTTCATTGGATGTGTTTTATATAAATTCACACGGTTGAAAACACGTTTGAACGGTTCAGATATGCGCTCGTTGCACCATCCCCGCTTCACGAAAACAAAACTTTATGAATAAAGAGAAGAGACTTGGCTAGCTTGTAGAAGTTTTGTACTTGATGGATACTTTTCTTTATGAATAAAGAGAAAAGAGACTTGGCTTGTAGAAGTTTTGTACTTGATGTATACTTTTCTGAGTCATCTGGGGATATAAATATATCGATCTTCACAACTAATTCCCACAATATGAGGATTCAAATAACTTCCTCCTAATTTACCTCGTCAAAAACCACCTCATGATAGTTACCCAATTGTTAGAGGCTGTTTGGCAGCCTCTTTTTTGACTTCTCATTTTTGCATTTTCAACTTTTTAGTGTTTGGATGCCTCATTGCAAAATGACTTATGTGAAAATGATTTCCCAGTTTTTGCATTTCTAGAGCAAAAGCCAAAAAGAGGGTAAGACCTCCTTTTTGATTTCTCCTTCTTGATTTCTCTCATCTCTTTCTCCCAAAATGCATTCTGCACATTTCTCCCAAACACTCATCCCAGATTCAAAAGTCATTCTGGCCATAATCCAAAAAATCAAAAAGCCAAAAAGTTAAAAATGAAAAGCTGAAAAGTATGCTCCCAAACACCCTCTTAACCTATTTTTAGCCAGTTTGTTGAGTCATCCGAGGAAAATCTCCATCAAGTTGGCTTGGTAAAACTCAATCCTTTTTCTTCTGTAAGTGGAACGAGTAAAATGGATAATACAGTAAAAAATATACAATTTTTAGTAAAATAATATACTCCAATTTAGGGAAGAGAGTTTGCAATTTAGCTAGTAAGATAATATTGTAAGTAATATAGTATGCAAATTTGAAGGAAAATGGAAAATACAGTAAAATATTATTTGATTTTCAAACAATATCGGATGCATGAAGTGGTATGAGTGTATTTGGTGCACCATAACACCACAGTGAGGTTTTCTCAAATTAATTTTTGCACAAACCGTTAGGATTGTTAGGGCACTATTAGAGTTGGGTTATTGGGGTCTGGGAACCCTGGAGTGATCTCACTACAAGGTCGTAGCCCCTATTAAAACTGTACCGTTTTGCTAAATGAAGGTCCCTCTTATATCTTCAACTGCTTGTGAGATGCAGGGAATAATTTCCCCTTTCCCCCTAAAACTCTGTCCCTTTTGTTAGGTTTGTTAGCGTTTTCTAGGTTATATCAAGCCTTTCGGAGTATGTAATTTGCTTTTGGGGTTTGGGAGTTAGAGTGCTTAGGATTCGAGTCGAGATGCTCCAATCGAGAGATTTCAAGCTTCATGATCAAGCCATCACCGTGCCAAGTGTTTCGGAAAGGTATATTCATGCCTATCATCTTTGCATTTAGGATTGATCATCTTGGTTTAGGTCTCATGAGTTTTTACTTAAGTCAAGTGCATTGATTCATTTCCTAAATCACAATTTTAACTAAGTCATTTGATTTCTAGCCTCTTGGGTCTCTCTGCGTTTACAAGCATCTGTAGATGCATGCTCATCTTGTGGGATCCTTTGACGCGTGTTATAATTTTGTCTGTTCAAGTCTTGCAAGCGTCTGTTATCTCTTTAAGTGGCCACATTTCATGTTTTGATTGGCTATCTTTGGGAGCACGAAATTGGCACTATATAAACTCTTTTTCTCTCATTTTAGGGTTACCCACTTCATAAAAAATCCGCCCACCTTTTTAGAGAGAGAGTCTCCTCTCTTCTCTCTTTTTATGAACTTGATGTTCTTGATGATTTGAACTTGTTTCAATAATCTTTTTCAATCTAGTGTTTTTCTCTCAATGGATTGACTCTTGATTTTGTTTTGAAAAACCTTCGTAAAAATTCAATATTTTTCATAAGTCGTGTTTGGTTGCCTTGAAGTCCACTTGGCCAGTTGATCCGGAGCAGTTGCGATACGGAAATCGAGATGGTGTCTCTCGTGGTGTCCATGGATTCAAGAAGGAGCACGGGGTGCTACATCAAGAGTTGGAGTTTAGAAAAGCAAGGTGTTTGTGGGTAAAATTTCTAAGCTTTGACTTCTTGTAAACCTTTTGAATTATGGAATAGAAGTAGAGTAAGGCCGTGGTGTTATGCTTAGGGTGTTTAGACCCTAACTAGTTTCCACGTATATTGCGTGTCTTGTCTCCTTACTTTAATTTGCTCGCATTGAACTTGTTGGTTTGTTTAAATAGCCATGGAATTTGGGTGATTGAATTCTACTAGCTAGTTGTAGTTAAATTTTTAATTTGTAGTCCTATTCACCCCCCTCTAGGACTTGTGTTTCTTTTTCATAATTTCACATTTTCCCTCATTTTCAGTCGATATTTTCAAAGAAGCGGCTAGGGTGAAGGACAAATCCTCCATGGCTCCCAAATCACCACAACCACTTCCTCATCATTGCCGGTGTCGCCCATTGCAGATCCTTTTTGGCCGGTATCTCCCATCTCTGCAGCTTCATCTCCACCAGAGTTACCCAAAAACACTGATTCATCTCCATCGACATCTCCACAGGTAAGAATGGTTATCTCCAAACAGGTAAGAATTAGTCTAGCTACCGTTGTTACCGGTTAGACAATATTTTTCTTTGCCTTTTGCTAAAGTACTAGATTCTATGGATGCGAACTCCTTGAAAATTTTATTTGAAAGTGATTCCATTGTTAAAGTAGTAGATTCCATTATTTGCCAAAATTTCTTTGCATTTTCCGTTTGTTTATCTGTTGTTGCACTGGAATGAATGGATTCAATTTTCATTCTTGTGGGTGGCCTTTGCTTCTGAAAACAAGAAAGAAAAGGGACAGAGTTGTAGGGGAAAGGGGAAATTATTCCCTGCAGCTCACAAGGAGTTGGAGATATAGGGGACCTCCATTTAGCAAAACAGTGTAGTTTTAATAGGGGCTACAACCTTGTAGTGAGATGATCACTTTAGGGTCCCCGGACTTGGGTTATTGAGCACTACAACCGACACTTCCTTACCGGTTTGGTGAGAGCATCAAGATGTGGCTTGCTAAATAAACTTTTTAGTTAAAGTAGAGAGCAAACTCCAGAAAAACCTCAAAAAATCAGCCTCACCAAATGCCTCACAAATTTGTAGATTTCTTAACTTTGCTACAGTAGCTGAACAACTTTGGTGTTTCACTGTTCACGCACCAAAGGCACTATTCACGAATTCTTCATGCACTTTCACTTTTTTAATATTACTTTTGGGGGAGTAGGATTAGAAAGAAAGAATAGTTTAATACAGTGAAGTTATAATAGAGAGTCTGATTTTGTGAGTATTTTGAAAAATGATTTGCTAAACTTAAAAGGTGTTTTTGAGGTTAAATTTGGTGTTTTCTTTGGTGTGTCTGATAAGGATGCCCGTAGGTAATTGAAAATTGAGTTTTCTTCTTTTATCTTGTAAGGACCGTGTAAAAAAAAATTACTTTTTTTTAGAAGTTTCGATTTGGCCGGTAAAAAGTCCCGGTAATTGCTCATTGGATTTTTCAAATCACAACGGTATAATCGGAAGTTATTTTTGAGTAAAGCAAAGTCGTCTTTCACCCATTTTCTTCGGAGAAAAATGTGCCGTTTTTCGGTTTTGTACTAAAAGTGAGAGGATGAGATTTTGATGTGATTAAAATTTTAAAATTTTGGAAATGCCATTGTTTCCAAATGGGAGGTACTTCCTTGTTTTCATAAATAAATTGAAGTAAAGAAAACTCAAAATTTATAGTCTTTACTTAAGTTTGGTTTATGAAAATAAGTATTGTGGTCACATTTGGGTGTGTAGTGTAATTAGAAGGATGTAAGTGTAGTATGGAGGAAGTTTGTTAAAAACATAACACCGGCCCTCTCCACCCGACCGACCCCCTCTCTCCTCTCTTTCCTCCATTGTTACACCTCCAAGCTCAAATTACTCCCTCCTCACTCAACCACTTCAAGAACCAAGGCTATTTTCACGTTCTACGCACTCTACGGAGCTTGGGTTGCCGTGTATTCACACCAAGAGCTTCAAATCCGGGATTTGGGGGTTTCTACACTTAGGGTTTCATTCAACTACCTCCTTTAGTTGTATACTTGTGATTTGTTGTACATATCTTGTTCTTGGCTTCAATTTCATTGAAAATTATGTTTTCCCTCTTTATGTGGGTTTTCCTAACTTTGATTCTTTGATCTACGAAATTAGTTGTTGATTGATGAAATTGGGAGTGGAATTGACCTCCCTCCATGTTTAATTGTTGCCTAGCATCTCTAGTTTGAGCCTAAACTATACCATTTGTGTTTGGGTTGAAATTCCACACCTTATAGGTAAAAATCTGCACTGTTTCTGTAAAAATAGCTGCTGTCCCAAAATTTCCAGCAGCTGCCCCAATTTTCGGGGTGGTTTCCGGCCACCCTTTGACATCCGTTTGGCCTCCAATTGTCCGGTACTTCGCATACTTGAATTATAGCAACGTGGTAACCCCAAAAACCATTTTGAAATCTTTAAACTACGACTTTGACACGTAATTTCATTGGACACGTCGTTATACGTATCGGATACATATCATATTGAGTTGGTTGGCCCATTTGGCGAAAATTGTGGCGTTTTGAAAAAAAAGGGATACATAGAAATGTTTGATGAACTAAATGCTTGAGATGATGAAAATGGTTTCTATGGCTTTAGGGTTCACCCGTTTGGTGTCCCTAGCCATGGGTGAACGGAGCCCACAAAATCCGACAGGGGTGAACGAAGACCAAGAAATCAGGCAGGGGTGCACGGAGCCCATGAAATCTGGCAGAAGGATTCATTCCATATTAAATGAAATGGTAGACTTTAAGAAAAAGTTGGAAATGGAAATGTTATGAAGTGAAAATGGCGTTTTGGCAAACATTGGATACTTGGACACGAAATTGGATACATATGATACATTTTGGCAATTTGGACTTACTAAATGGATTTTCAAGTTTCATTTGGGTACTTTGAAATGGTTTTGGACACTTGGATACGTTCGGGACACATGGATACATTCCATGGACACTTGGGTACATTGTGGACACGTATCGCTTGTTTTAGCTCTCATTATGATTCTTTGATCATTTCTCTCATGACAACCCACATTGTGTGCACTTATCATATTTATACACCTAGCGGTTGTAGTATGGTTTTCCTACTGGGCTAGTGAGCCCACCCTATCATTTTCAGGTACACGGCGTGGAGCATGAGATTGGATGCTTGTGGAGTGATGCATTACATGAAGCTTATACACGCATGAAGTTATTTTTCCATCTTATGACTAGTATTTTTGGTAGATGGCAATGTAACTTCTATTCATTCAATCTTTTGACTTATTGGGACTTATGTAGTAACTTTAAACTTTTATATCGGGTATCTATGTATTCGGGTAGCACCGTTTAGTGAACAATTGACCGACGTATGTTATGGAAATTTGACTTGGACTTTTATATGGAGAATTGTTGACTAATTGACTTTGACTTGTGCCACGTGGATATTTTGTGGTATTTAGTTTGTTAAAAAGCAGGGCGTGACATATCTCCTAAAACCCAGATTTTTTTTATTCCGTTCCTAATTTAAAAAAAATCTATTTCGTCCCCAAAGTATTTGATTGCAACCTATTTCGACTAATCGATCGTTAAGGGCGACAAAAAACCGTTAAAACGCACATAATTATGCGCACAGATCATTTAGTGAAGGACCCCGAAACACATGAGAGATTGTGTCTGTTAGCGTGGGAAAAGATTAAAATAAGCGTGAGTATGTATATCCAAATTGAAAAAGCGATGTACACGCAAGTCTGTGCACGGACGATGCATTTTAACCGTCGAAAATAATTTTTGACGGTCCGGATGTTATTTAGTCAAACCGGTCAACGAGTAATTAATATCCAAACTATTGATATGTTGAAATGATGGTTAAAATGCGTACGTACAGATAGACGGATTGTATACAAATACGTACGCACTATATAGATGTTACCCAAACCCGAACCCAAGCCTTAGCCCAGCTATGTTAGAGCTACGGGTTGGGCCTAAGCCAAGACTTTTTAACATTTGTAGGCGCAGTCCGGCCTATTTTTTTGCAGGAGCCCGATGGGTTGGGCAGGTCTAGGCCGAGCCCAATTATTCCATGGTCGGGCCGGGCCAAATTTAAAT
This sequence comes from Gaultheria prostrata, assembly GCA_036023075.1. Taxonomy (NCBI): domain Eukaryota; kingdom Viridiplantae; phylum Streptophyta; class Magnoliopsida; order Ericales; family Ericaceae; genus Gaultheria; species Gaultheria prostrata. Next base: position 11,740 of record JAXBDA010003341.1, on the reverse strand, counting down.
AAAAACCTCAAAAGCCGAAGCCTCCGGTCAAATAAAAACCTCAAAGCCGTAGCCTCCGGTCTGAGTATATAAAGCACCAAGGTACTTTTCCCTCTATTTTTCAGGGGGCAAATGGAAAAGCAGCCTTAATTTCCCTCTATTTTTCACTTCCCTCAGAAGTTCTCCAGTCCTTCTAACAACACAGTGAGGTTTGCTCAAATTAATTTGCCTTACTGCTCATAATTAATCGCAAAAACAGTTGGGTTATTGAGCACAACAACTAACACTTCCATGCCATTGTCCTCTGTTAACTATCGTTGGTTTGGTTATGTGTAATTGAAAGTGGAGTTTTTTTTTTGTCTCCAAAATTATCCATATTTTCCTATTTCACCCTACATTAAATTAAAAAATATATATTCGGTCCTTAAACTATCAATTTCGCAGTAGAGCTCATAGTACTTGATAATCAGCTTGAAACTTATATTTTGGATATGCGCTCACTTCGCAGGGCTGAATAATATTAGTGATCTTGGTATCAAAATGGTGGAGAGTAGAAAAGACGAAATATATGTATTGGTTTACTTGCTTTTGTCATTAGCATTGGTGTTACCAGTTGCGACTGCTAAAAGGGCGTTTTCTGGTATGAACATTGTAAAGAATCGGTTGGCGAATGAACGGGAGACCTATGGATGAGTGATTGGCCGGTTTTGTGCCTAGAGCAAGATATCGTTGATGAAATTGGAAACGATACCATCATACAAAGTTTGCGAAAGCTGAAGCCTCATTAGGTCGATTGTAAAAGGTTACATTAGACGCTTCATTAGTCAATATCTAATTCCTTGACAGTCCTTACCAACTCAAGATTTTTTTAATTTTTTTTTTGTAATTATCAATTTAGTTGTTTTGCAAAGAATGTTTTTTTAAGGATGCGATTGATTGTTGTCCATTGATTTAAATTTCCTCTCAGTTGGGTTGTTAGAAGCATCGACAGTAGAATTTGCCGATTCAATGACCTATCACTATTTTTTGACTTTTGAGTGTGCGGCATGTTTGCTTGTCTTTCCGTATGTATGTCTAAGAATCAATGCGTTTATCCTGCAGGTTGTGTAAATAGGCTCAACACTTAACCGGAATACTAGATTTTGAAATGCTGTGTTTTGCTACTAGAGAAGCTTAAGAAATGTTTAAAGGTATGTGCATCTCGAAACAAGATGTTTAACCCAATTTTGCGTAAGGTTATAAATCTTCACTTTATTATTCTCACACGTTGATAAATATGTGAATTATTGATGGAGCATGAGCCTTTTGAAATGCTTGAATTAACTACAAACCATTGATGAGTCGTCAGGTTGAAAGTTAGAAACCAGCAACTTGTGTAAAATGGGGATCTGAGACATAATAAATCTTATAAGGTGACAACTGAATGTGAAGACCGAAGTGATAACTGAACATGAACTCTGTCTTTCTTTTGCATTTAAATGTTTTTGAGAAATTGTGAAGCAATTCTATAATAGCCTTTTGGCTCTCATTTCATCGACGGTCGGGGAAACTGAAGATAATTTTGTTTGATTGTAACTTAATGCTTTATTCGTGACCCGGAAACAAGAGGTATAAATGGCTATCTTTGTCACGGAAATCCCTGCTGTTTTCAAACAGTTTTTCTTGGTAGGTAATGTTTGGTTGAAAATTGGCTTGGAAACATCTGTTCAATGCAAATTTAACTCAGTGACATCATGTCATTTAGCAAGCAATTATCAATGTAAGCTGATAAGTGTAAATATTGCAGAAAACTTGCGGTTGCGTTGCAATTTCCATTTCTCTTCCCGTAGTTTGTTTCTATATTGTTGAGATATCTTAAACCATTTCACACGGAAAAATTGAGTCCATCTTAGGGATCAGGATCAGTATAGTAATACAGCAAACAGAAGAATCAACTTTTAGAAAGAATAGAAATCATTGCCAAAGAGTATTATTAGCCTTCAGTAGTAGAGAAATCGGCGACAAAATGAAGTCCCGTGAAAGAATCGAAGTTCGTATAACTGGGATCGATAATGATGCTTCTAATCGAATTTCATATTCTTTAAATGTTGGGACTTGAAAAACAACACATTAGGACATGAAAATGACATTGACTTCTTCGGAAATTCTGAAAATTAAACAAAATGAGTTTTTTTTAGATCTTTAAAGAATTTTCTACGCAAGTATCTCGTTGACCACCAGAAACACCCACCATTGACAGTGATGCTAGCGATAGGCTAGATGGTGGTTTAACAAATAAATGGTGATAGTTATGTTCCATCCTTCAAGACATAAACCCCAAATCTTGAAACTCAATTACTAAACGAGTCAATGGAAAACCATTTCTCCACACTATACATGGCTCCATTTACACAACCACCCCCAAATGAAAATCCCCACAACCCCAATGATTTAGCCCTTAAAAACTTTAATTTATCATCTCAATCACATCCCACTGCTCTCAAACACCGCCATGGAGAGCAACCACGCTATTGGATCAGATTTATTAGATTGTTAAGTATCAACGAATCTAAAAGCAAAAGCTTAAGCTATTAGAGAGAGAGGGGGGTAACTTTAGTTATATCTTCACCACGCCCTCTATCGTGTAGTTAGACTCTCCTTTATGAACAGGCTAAACATGTGCAAATATTTAATTAGAGTTTTTTTTTTACTTTTATCCCCTAAACTATCCACATTTTCTCTTTATCGCCCCTAAACTAAAAAAAAAATCACCTACTTCATCCCTAAACTATTTTATTGCAACCAATTTAGTCCAATCATTCATGACATCCAATTTTTTTGAAGGAAAATAGGTTACGTGATACACGTGCATAGATCTGTACGCACAAATCACTATGTGGGGCCCACTTCAGGGGCCCACATGAGCAATGTGAGACGTTCATTATTCTAATAATATGTTTTCAATCTTCCAATTTTTTATTAATTTTAAATACTTAATAAAAAAATTGGAATGTATAATTAAGTACTTAGAGTTATCTGATTGAGTAAATTTTTTACGAGGTTAGTGGAAAACATTTTTTAAAATTAATTAATGAACTGATTGGATTGTCATGTGGGACCCCGATTGGACTAAATGAATTGCAATAAAAAAAGTGGATAATTTATTATTTATAATTTGTTGTTTTTGACGAACATCCAGAATAATGGCAAATCTGCTCAAAATGTACATAAATTGATTTAAGTTTAAGAAAGGAAAAATAAAACCCACAGAAAGATTTATACACGCATTCATATATATTAAGCACACATATATGGGCGAGAGATCGAGGGGCGCGGGATAAGGGGAGATATGAAGTGAGCGCAACCAATGTTTTGTTTGAGCCCTAAACTACGCCCTCTGAGGTGAAGTGGAGAAGACGTTATTAACAAATGACTAGATTTAGGCAATCATTATCTCCTTTTCTATTTCTTTGCTCTTCCTGAATCTTTCTGGCTGAGTGACCCAAAGAATGATAGCACCCATGTAACTTAATCTCGCGAAGTTCGTTTAGATTACCAAAATCAATCGGGATCCGCTTCAATTTATAGCATCTTTCAAGCAGTAAGACCTCAAGTCTGGGAAATTGATCTTCGGAAGCATTCCACTCCACGATATTAAGTTCTTCAAACCTCAGGTACTTGAGTTGAAAGAATCCCTCAAGTTCATTTGCGTTCCAAACTCGTCCACTACAGGCGTCTTTTAATAGTTTGAGAACCTCTAAGCTCGGCAGCGTTTGGAGGAGGATTGACAGCTTCTCCCACTTTAAGAGCGTATCCTTCAAAGTTAGTCGCGTAATAGTCGGAGGAAGCTTCAGCCCTTCCGAAAGAGTACTGCTTTCTATGTGCTCCCCGAAGCACCTCAAGTTGGTAAAACTGAGTGTCTCAAGGCATTTTAAGAACTCTAGGTCGGGGAGCATTAGAACACTATCTTGTGATATTAGCTCTCCGAAAAATCCTAACTTCCTAAGATTGGGAGCCCTTAACAAGAAACTTCGGCAATCCTTACAAGTACATATTCGGTGCAAGGTCTGTAGGCTATCCAAGTTGGAGGAATTATCTAAACCGAGTCTCACTGCTTTTTTAGAAGAAAGGTGGCTAAAATGATATTTGAATACCCCATTTTTACTATGAAGATGCCTCAACTCAACCATCTTAAATATATCGTGAGGCAACTTAATGGTGTACATCCCCAGATTGTCATGGACATTCTCGATACAAATCAGGAGTGGTAAGCAGGGTAAGCAGCACGCGAAGAATATGGACATCATCATGTCGTCCTGGTCCCTCAAATTGCAGGTCAGATCGATACAAACCAATGGTATCATTCGGCTGCTGTGGCAGCAGGGGGACAAAATCTCATTCCAGATATACCGAAAGAAGTCTCGCATCAGAAAATAATCAAGGTTTCGACAACGAAACTTCTGAGACCACTCCCTGCCAAAGAAGAGGCGACGATGCTTCTTAATATTAAAAGGTGAAAAAGAATCACCCTTTTTATAAATTTGCTCAAGGAATTTATCCTCCTTTGCTTTTTTCAAGCATAAAACACGGAGGAGATCATGGATACGGCATGCTGTAATTCCTCCAAAGGAACGTTTCCTAGCTACCATTACGAGACTTCTATCAATAAGGCCGATTAAGTAATCTGTTGCTATGGCTTCCAAGCTTTTTCCCCCCTCACTTTGTTGAATAAATCCCTTCGCGACCCATAACCACATCAACTCGCGTATGCGAATTTCGTAATCTTCGGGGAATCCTCCAATATAAACGAAACACTTTTTCAAATGAAGAGGCAGGTGATTGTAACTGAGTTCTAGTATATCCATGCAGCCCTCTTGGTTTTTATTGGCAATGATCGAACTTAAACTTTTGGCGACTTCCTTCCACACATCGAGTGTCTTGTCTTCTGCTGCCAGAATACCCGCTATTGCGACAATTGCTAGTGGCAGTCCGTCACATTTTTCTGCGATTTGCTCACCGATGCCACCCAACTTCTGTGGGCAGCCTTTCATCCCAAATACCTGTTATATATAGGTAATATTAGATATCTATAATTATTACGCAACATTTCATTGGAAATGTTTAAAACGGAAACTAGTAAAAAGAAATTAGAATTGGAGCATACGTTTAAATCATAATTTTCAGTTATATCACGGACACTAGTTTTTATTTTATTTTATACAAATACCTTTTTTTCCAGCAACTTCCAACTCGAATCTTGCGGTAATGGAGCCAAATAATGAGAGGTGCAACTGACGCTATCAGGTTGAACAACAAGTCGACTAGTGAACAACACTTTACTCCCCTTGCATTCCTTAGGGAATGATCTTTGAATATCATTCCAAGATTCAACACCCCAAATGTCATCCATGACAATGAGATATTTCCTACCCTTCAAGCATTTGTGTACTTTTTCTCCCAATGCATCCTCATTAATCTTCTCGTAATCTTCAAGTTTTTGCCGGGAAGCGGATTTCAAAATACAAATCAACAAATTCCTCTTCATAGTCTTATCATAAGCGTGAGAAACATCGACCCATGCACGAATTTCAAAGGTGTACGACATCAAAGAATTATTATACACTTCTCTGGCTAAAGTGGTTTTGCCACCTCCAGCTGGGCCGATGATTGATATAATCTCTAGCCCCACTCCTTTGTTGTCAAGCAGTTGTAGTAATGTCTCTACATCCTTCTCGAAACCCACCACAACCTTCTCTTCCTCCAATTTGGATGCGTGTCTTCCTCTTGATGAACCTGAACCTCCTTTTGGAATATAGACAGAGTTAGGGTTAATCAAAGGAAAAACCAAAAGTTATAGAAGGGGCAATAGTAAGTCGAACAAAAAATTAAATTTGCGTCTTGGAATAGAACGATTCGTCATATCCCATTTATCATTAATTAGAATATATGAACAATCGTAGTTTTCCAGGGAAAAAGGAAAACTACGATGATTGTTACGAATTGTTATTGTTGATGATGCAAATGTTAAGAGTGACCAATAAAATTTTTGGTTCTTAACCAATATGATATTTTTCCCGAAAGTATAGGATCACAAATTAAAACTTAGATTAAGGTACGTATAAAGGTATCCGGAATTGTCGATATTGCATGTGTGAATGTGTGCATCAGACGACGTTTTTGGACATAATTGTGTTTGAATATGTTTTTTAGTATGCATTCCTATGACTTCTCATATTTTCCAAATGCGTAAAATGCATGGGCCATGACATTGTGTAAAATGAACCATAAATTATGTAGGAGTTCAATTTTATTTATCCACTCTGAAAAGTGAGTGAACATTATACCAATATTTTGAAACCCGGACCGGAGGGCGAACTGGAAAAGGGATCGGGCGGACGGGTCACCGGTTGAACCGCTATCGAACCGTGACGTCATAATTACGTCATTAATATATATATATATATATTTTATATTTAAAAAAAGAAATATGGAAAAAAAAATGAGATGACATAAGAGAAATGAGGAAGATGAAAATCTGTAAGTGGGGTTTGTCCCACATCGGCTGAAATGTGAGATTTCGAGAGAGTATTCCCTTGCTAGCTGTGCGTTTTGAAAGCTTGAGTGGCTGCCCACGCGGAAGCTGTCATAGGGAAGTCAACCTTTAGCGTTTAAATGCAGCAGCAAAAGATGGAGTTCAAAGTTTTGCTGACCGGTCCGGTCCGATTGACCTGTAGCCGGGTTGACCGAGTGGCCGGTTCAACCATCATTGCTCACTGGTTTTTGTAAAATAGACCGGTTCTGAAAAATGGACAGTTCCTAGAGTCACCCGGACCGGAACATGGTCCGGTCAATGGGCTAACCGGCCTGTCCGATCCGGTTTTTTAAACGTTGCATTATACCCACCATACTCGTCGTACTATTACAATGTTTAGAAGTACCAATTTGGTTGATGCGGAATACATCGTCAATTTATCTCTTAAATCATACCCCCTCCGTCCCGCAAAGTTAGACACTTTCACTATTCCAACCCTACGAAAAAATTGTCTATATCTTTGAATCCGTAATGTTTTATATAAGCAATATGGATCTCGTTTGATAGATTTCAATTAGTTCTTTTAAAACAAAGTTTTAAAAATCACATAAAACAATATGAATTGAAAGATATATGTAATTTAGAAATGGCACGCAGTCCCAAAAGTGTCTAACTTTAGGGGACGGAGGGAGTAATATACATTTTAACTAAGGTTACGAAAAACTAAGGCAATCGATTTCGGTAATTGCTTGTTTAAATCACACGATGTTCAGTTTAGATTCCAATCAAATTTCAAATTAAAAAATAAGTGATTTTATCAAGACTTATGATATCCAATTGAACTGATTTTTTACAGTGAGATTTAAAAATCACGTTCTAAGAAATGAATTATTCAGATCATCTTAATAGGACCAAGAACTGATAATGTTTACCCATTTTTGAACTCAAAAGACGTAAATGTTGTTTCGTAAAGATGATGAGTTGAGTTGTGATTCCCATCTCAACTTTTTGACAAAAGGCTAACATGAATGGAGAGAACACAACGAACTTTAAGAATCTTCTCACTATAAAGTTTTCCTTTGCTTATATCGTATCTATGATGTAAATTTTTTTCGCTGTTCAAAAAAAAATCTACGATATGATAATTGCCCGTTCAAAAATATATCCATACTAACTAATTTTAAATCTTAAAAATATAAAAAAAATATGTACCAAAACCTTCAATTTCTGTAGAAGAGTGCTGCTGCAGCCCCACACGGGCCACACCTACGCCATTAACGTCGTACAGATTCTCGTCATAAATCTGAATCGCCTCATCCGTAAGAGTCTTGATTTCACCCATCTCTCTCTCTCTCTCTCTCTCTTAGCTGATTGATCGGAAAAAAGGAAGCTTAGAGATGGAGGACGAGAAGGTTGATGAAACACACACACATATGTATAGAATTGTGGTCTCTTCTTCGTTGTCCAATAGGCTAAAAGTAAAAGAAAGACTTCCTAGTGAATCGACCAACTTTGATCAGAAACACAAAAAATTGTGAACAAAAAACAAAACTACTAGTGACAAAAAAGAAGAAGAAACAATCGGTAAATTTTAATTAGCAATTTTTTTCCTTTTTCTTGTAGTGAGCCAAATTTTAAGCCAAACATCTCTGCGAAAATTAACATACCCAAAATACTCACCATTTGAATGAAACAAACTTGGTCAATGACAAGGACCCTGTAATAACCACTCCCCTCGATCATATCAAACTCCTTTTATAATCAAACGAAGACTTACAGATTGCGTGAATGGCATTGTATATTCATACAAATATCAATAGGCCAGCAAAATTTGAATACTATATGTATAGTGGGCTGGTGGGAAATAAATAATGAAACACGTGTTATGTCGGGTTTATTAGAATAGGTTTGAATTCGTCGTAGGGAGAATGTTTGAACAAAACTTCTCTCCCTTCAAAAGGTTTGATCCTTCTCCTCTTACATTGACCTCCTTACCTCCTCGAGGGTTTGAAAATTTTCATCATATATATATATATATATATCTCTTACTTTACAAACTAATAAACGGACACTCCACCATTAAAATAGGCATAACGGCATTAACTTTCAGAACTAAAAGACTAAAAACACCATCGACACATGCAAATTGGATTCCATTTCAAAAATGATACAGACACACTCTCCCGTACGCACTCAGCCACACCCTCTCTCACATGCGGTGTGGTCCCCACACGGGGACCACACCCCATGTGAGAGAGGGTGTGGTTGAGTGTGTACGGGAGGGTGTGTCTGTATCACTATTCATTACATTTACCTCTCATGCTTTATATTAGCATAGATTTGTTTAATATTATTGCATCACAGGCATAGAAGACAGTATTTTTTTTAAACAGTATATATAATATAAGCAATAAAACAATTAGAAGAATTTAAATTTTTTTCGACTATGTATTTAAGATTACCTCATGTTTTTAAAATTACAAGCGATTTGCAAAAATTAAAATATATAAAAGAGGACTTTTCTAAATAAACTTTCAAGTCATCAGGCTCAAGGAATGTGATATATTACAATGAGATTGATGGCTGTATGCATACCCGTGTGGAAAATCATTGAGATATTTAATATACAACATAAAGATGTAATTAAAAGAATGAGAAAATCGTTGAACATAAGTATTCTTCATATACTACATAAAGGTAAATAAAGCAATGGAAAAAAAAAACAATGACATGTGGTGAGCATAGAAAATAGTTACCACAAGACCTAGCAAAGACCATTCAGTGATGGTATCTTTATGCACATTTGGTAAGCTATGTTGCGTGTTTGTGAGCAAACTCAACCGTCTTATTGGTTTCGATTCTACTTAAAGAAACGGAAACGGCTAGGAATCGTGAAGATAGGAAAAAAAACAAAATGAATCAGACCGACTCAGTATATATTATTTTCTATTACCAAAATCAAACAAGATTAACAAGATTTTTAAACTACAGTAAAAATCTCGTTTGTCCCCATGTCCTCTGCCAGAACTCAGGGAATTCTTGGAACCCTGTGAAGTGTGAACCCATTCACTTAATTGGAGCTAAGTCCGGCTCCGGTGCATTCCCCACGTCATTGTTGAGTCGCAGGATTCCAAAATCCAACTCCGCATACAACAACATTCCTTCCATTGGCTCGAACCTCGGCAAGAACGATGAGTCATTGAGGTTAGGGTACTTTTTACAGTTGACATAGAGCAAAACAACATCACCATAGAGCTTGACCTCAACGATCACTAAACGACGAGAAGACTAATCGCTTGTTTCCTTCTTACATTCTCTAAGAGGCTCCAGCGTCGCACCAAGAAATGAAGCCCGTGCCCCTATTGCAGCATAAGAGAGAGAACTTAAAGACAATGAGCTCTTTATTGCCATTATGAGACTCGAGTCGACATTTCTTAGACAATAGGAAAAATATTTAAATTGGAGCACGGATAGACTCTGAAGGTTTAGGGAGAAGTCGGTGCTAGAGAATGAAAAATTTGAAGAGGAGCAAAAATAGTACTGAGGGCTAACAAAGTTTTTTCTCCTCTTTAAGAAGTCCATTCTTTAACACCAATTCCTTGTTAGCCCTCATAGTCTCTTTTGCTCCTTCACAAGAATTCCATTCTCCAACAACTTCTCGTTGACCTTACGGGTCTTTTTGCGCTTACATTTAAGATTTTTTCCAATATTCTCTAAATGATGTCAACTCGAGTCTCATGATATATAGCAATACAGAACAGAGCTTTGAATTTCTCTTCCAAATGAGACAACAGTGGTACTAACTTCATTTCTTAGTGCGACGCAGGAGCCTAATACAAAAAGTAAGAAGCAAACAGGCAGCCATATAGTCCTTTTGTTCCATGATTCCTTGGCAGATCGGTTGAGGGTGGGGATGGAGTACACTTTTTACTTTTAGGAACTCACTGTGAAGTTAGTAAAAATAGTTGCCACAAGACCTAGCAAAGACCTTACAAACAAGTACCTACGCATAAACTATTGAAAATTAAGCTTGAGTTCTTGTGTATGTGTGCGTGTGTTTGTGACGCACTTCCACTATTATTAGAGCATCTCTACCATTCCAACATAAACGCCCAGGAGAATTTGCAATCAATAAGAAACTATGAAATGTTCATGTGGATCAAATGAAAATAACAGAATGCGACTTACTAATTTTTGGCACCCGTCAATGGTTCATCGCCTACGGAAAAGAGGATATAGCAAGGGATGATGGGGATGATGGAATCATCCGTGATATTAAGAGAGAGATTTTGTTCACCCATACCATTTCGTGAGAGTATCTTACTATCTTTACCCACAGTTGGTACAGCCGTACAGCTGTATTGCGTGTTTGTGAGCAAACTCAACCCTCTTATTGGTTTCTGTTGTACTTCAACAAAAAAAAGGGGAAAACCAATACAAAAAGAAACGGAAACGGCTAGGAATAGTGAAGATAGAAAAAAAAAAACAAAATGAATCAAACAGATTCAGTATAAATCATTTTCAATTGCAAAAATCAAGGGTAAAGAAACAGGATTTTGTAAAACTAAAAATCTCGTTTGTCCCCATGTCCTCTTCGTGAACTTAGGGAATTCTTGAAACCCTTTGACCATTCACTTAATTGGAGCTAAGTCCGGCTCTGGTGCGATCCCCACGTCATGGTTGAGTTGCAGGATTAAAAAATCCAACTCCGCATACAACTCCATTCCTTCCATTGGCTCGAACCTAGGCAAGAATGACGAGTCATCGAGGTTAGGGTACTCTTTATAGCTGACATAGAGCAAAACGACGTCACCATAGAGCTAGACCTCAACGATCACTAAACGACGAGAAGACTAGTCGCTTGTTTCATTCTTACTTTCTCTAATAGGCTCCAACGTTGCACCAAGAAATGAAGCTCATGCCTCTATTGCAGCATAAGAGAGAGAACTTAAAGACAATGAGCTCTATATTGTCATCATGACAGGTGAGTTGACATTTCTTTGACAATAGGAAAACAATTTAAATTGGAGCACAAATAGACTCTAAAGTATAAGAAAGTTATGATAGAAAATAGAGCTTTTAAAGAAGAGCAAGAAACAAATAGTGCGAGGGCTAACAAGGAGTTAAAGGTGTCAAACGTGTCGGTCGTGTCGTTCCGTGCCAATTTTTTTCCGTGTCGTACCGTGTCGAAGCCGTGCCGTACCGTGCCCATTTTACTTAATCGTGTCAAACCGTGCCTTGCCAACCGTG